>PVKS010037646.1:0-18474 GCA_004027875.1 Aplodontia rufa
GCATGAAAAACTAAATAAAAAATTGTTTCTCTTTCTGTCCCTCTCTCTTTTTTTTTTTTCAAAGAGAGAAGGACAGTGAAAGAGAGAGACAATCAGTTTTTATTGAGTTTTTCACAAGGCATTCGTTGCTCTGACACTTAGTTGGGTATGTGGTGCTGGGGTTTGAACCTGTGTACTCCCACATACCGAGCAAGAGCCATAACCGCCAAGCTACTGCTCCAGCCCCTCTGTCCCTCTCTCTTTAAAAAAAAAAAAAAAGAGGGGTTGGGGATTTAGATCAGTGGCAGAGCACTTGCCTAGCATGCACAAGGCCCCGAGTTTGGTCCTCAGCCCTGAAAAAAAAAGATATGTTCAAATCCTGATACCTTGGAATGTGACCTTGTTTGGAAATAGAGTCTTTTTTTTTTTGTTTTTAAGAGAGAGGAACAGAACTGGCTAGAGTGGTGGCTCAGCGGTTACAGCGCTTGCCTGGTATATGTCAGGACACGAATTCAAACCCCAGCACCATGTACAAAACAAAGTCTCGGAGCAACGAAAGGCACATGAAAAACCAAATAAAGTTGATTCTCTCTTTCTCTCTCTCTCTCTCTGTCCCTCTCTCTTTAAAAAAAAAGAAGACGAGAGAGAGAGGGAGAGAGAAAGATAAAGGCTGGAACAGTGGCTCAGCAGTTATGGTGCTTGCCTGGCATGCATGAGGTTGTGGATTCTAACCCCAGCACCATGTACACAAGGAAATATTGGTGCAACAAAAGCCATATGAAAAACTAAATAAAATAAAATTGAGTTTTCTCTTTCTCTCTCTCACTGTCTCTTTAAAAAAAAAAAAAGCCAGGAAAGACACTAGGAAGAAGAATTTTCCTCTAGACTTCCAAGGGAGCATGGTCCTGCTAGCATCTTAATTTTGGATGGCTAGCCTGCAGAACTCTGAAACAAATAAATTTGTGTTGTCAGCCATTCAGTGTGTGGTACTTTGTTAAACAGCAGTCCTGAAGAATACAAACTCAATCAGATTTTCACTTCCCCCAGGAAATGTGTGCCACGTCCCAAGAAAGGGCCCCTCTCAGAGAATGGACCACAGGATGTTAAAATTGACCATGCGCTCAATGAGATCCTGCACCAGGCCAGGCATGGTAGCACACACCTAACCCTAACTCAGGGCTTTGTGCATGCTAGGCAAGAACTCTACCACTGAGTTACATACCCAGCCCCTAGCTCAGCTTCTTCATCTTTTTTTTTTGTTGTTGTTTTGTTTTTAAGGAGAGAAGGACAGCAAGAGAGCGAGAGAGAGAATCAATCTTCAGAATCAATCTTTATTTAATTTTTCACATGGCCTTCATTGCTCTGACACTCAGTTGTGTACATGGGTGGTGGGGTTTGAACCCGTGTTCTTGTGCGTGCCGGGCAAAGGCCATGACCGCCGAGCCACCACGCCAGCCCCAGCTTCTTCATCTTTAAAACAAGGATGCTAACCCTGTCTCTCAGTAGTCCTGCAGGGATCACAAAGAACGGCTGCCAAGAGTTCAGCAGAGTGCTTGGAATAGATTAGGTATAAATGAGAGCTGCACTTAACCACTCACACCAGTAATGAAAATAAAAGCATCAGTGACAGGGCTGGAGTGATAGCTCGGTGGTTACGGCGCTTGCTGAAAATCTAAATAAAATTGATTCTCTCTCTCTCACTGTCCTTCTAACTTTAAAAAAAGTCATCGATGACAAATTCCTCTGCCTGCTGCGCTCCCCTAATATGTTTGAAATAGAGTCCTCACAACAGACGCGGGATATCTGGAGATATTCTGCTAGCCACCAGCTCCCTTAGAACACATTCTTGCAATCGAAATCTCTCAACTCTGCCCGCCAGAAGGACCTCGTTCTTGAATCAGACCTCAGTGGATTATATGATTCACATACAAAATCCTAATCCAATCCTCCCAGTTCAAGTCTGCATACAGTGGGCACAGCACACATAGGGGCCTTGCCTGGCTTCATGTCACAATCCCCTGTATAGGCTTTTTTTTTTTTTCTTTTTTTTTTTTAAGACGCTAGGGTTGGAACTCTGGGCCTAGTGCACGCTAGGCAAGCACTCTGCCACTGAGCTCAGATCCCTGAAGAGCTTCTTTTTTTTTTTTTTTTTTTTTTTTTAAAGAAAGAGGGGACAGAGAGAGAGAGAGAAAGAGAGAAGCAATCTTTATTTAGTTTTTCATGTGACTTTCATTCCTCAGACACTTGGTTGTGTATGTGGTGCTGGGGTTTGAACCCAGGTCCTCGCACTTGCCAGGCAAGCACCGTAACCGCTGAGCCACCGCTCCAGCCCCCCTGAAGAGCTTCTTAAACTACCTGGAACCTCACTGGATGAATGGATTCATAAATGTTGGTTTATGTACATGTTGGAGTTCTACTCCACTATTAAAATATCATGTTTTTGCAGCCAAATGGACGAAAATGGAAAAAAATTATGCTGAGTGAAATATCTCAAACTCGGAGACTTAAGGGCCCAATGTCTTCTCTCATATGTGGAAGCTAGAATAAAACCTATGACAGGAAGATAGTCAGCTGAGTTTAAGTAATAAACTCACCACAGCTGAAAATTCACATAAGTTGGGAACCATACCTAGGAAGGTGGGGGGAGGGAAAGGAGGGAGGCAGATAGGGTGGGGAGGGATAAGGGAGGTTTATCAATACAACGGGGAATACTCAATTCCCATTAGAAGCCTAGCTATACACAGGCATCCAGAGAAACTCAGAAATGTCAACAATTATTATACATGTATATGTGCATTTCAAACTACAGAATGGTGGAATTACAGAGAAGACGTGTTCGGGGAATGGATGAAGGTGCGCAGATCCTGGTCTAGGATTGACCTCAACTTTCTATCTCACTATGTCAATTTCCGAGTATGCATAATTATGTAACAACAATTCCCTCCAATATGTAAGTCTATGTCAAACTACTAATAATTTTTTTAAAAGTTAAAAAAAAACAACAAAAAAAAAAAACTACTTGGAACCGGACCTATAATCCCAACTCCTCTGGAGGCTGAAGCGGAAGGATTGCTTGAGCCCAGGTGTTTGAGACCACCCTGGAAAACAGAGCAAGACTGTCTCACAAAAATACTTCTTTGTAGTTCAAGTTCCTGGAATTGGACTCACATTTTTTATTTTAAGAGATGGGGTCTTGATACCTTTTCCTGCCTGGCCCCAAAACCTGTAAACTCAAGGGACACTCCTGCTTTGACATTCCAAGTAGCTGGCACTGGTGTGAGCTACCATGCCTGGCTTAGACTCTCACTTTGATAAACCATTCCAGGAGTTAGGCACTAGGACAGAGGCAGATCTTGGGACCCACTACTGCAGGTGGGGAAAACCCTAGGACACTGGGAAATGCTCATCTCCCCTCTGTTAGGTGCCTCTTAAAGAGAACAGTCTTCGGAGACTTTTGTTTGTGTTTTTCCTCTGCCAATAAGTCAGTGTGGACCCACAGGACTCTCTCTTTGGGCCTCGGTTTCTTATTGTGCAATCATTCATCTATTTGTTCATTTAGTCAGCTCAGTTCTTGGGACTTTGATTGCCATCAACATGCCCATTACCCCAGCACAATCTTGTTCCCTGAACTCTAAATCCTCATGCACAAGGCTACTGCAGAACCTCCACTGAACTGTCCACAAGACACCTCCATTTCCTTATGTCCAAAACCGAACATGTGGCAGCACATACCTGTTGTCTCAGCTATTCCGAAGGCTGAAGTGGGAAGATCATCTGAACCCAGGAGTTGCAGACCAGCCTTGGCAATATAGTGAGCCTCTGTCCTCTCACCATCATCATCAACCATGTGACATTCCTCTAAATGCAGACCCTCAGTTGGGGTTCTTGTGTACCCCAATAATATCTTCTTTGCCATTTAACCACCTGTGCAAGCCAGTAAAATTGGTGAGTAGGCCCTTCTTCACCTTCCCCATATCAAATTTGCCACCTAAGCCTGAACATGCCTGTATATTTTTAATTTTTACTTATTTATTTTTTTCTGTGGTACTGGGTGCTCTATCACTGAGCTACATCCCCAGCCCTTCTTTTTTATTTTTTGTTTTAAAACACGGTCTTGCAGAGACTGGTCTCAAACTTGTGACCTTCTGATTCAGGCTCCAGAGTTGCTGAGATTACAGGCCTGTGCCCCTGGGCCCAGTTTCAACATGCCTTTGTTATTCTGTCAGCTGTACTCAGTTTTGCACACTATGAGATTATTAATCAGAGCAAGCTACAAAATAAATCTAAGCATCCAATCACATAACACAATAGAAAAGTGGTTTTTTTGCAGATTAATAGTCTTGGGTATGTATTTCAGCTAGAGAAGTGGCTCTCTCCACATGGTCTCCCAAAGACCCAAGTCCCATCCATCTTATGATTCTGCCACTTCAGGCTTTGTCCTCTACATGTAAATTGCAAAAGGGAAAGAAGCATAGAGGAGCTAGTACATGAGGTTTTGTTTTGTTTTGTTTTGTTTTGTTGTTTTGTTGCACTATTAAGGATTGAACCCAGGGGCAATGTACCACTGAGCCACATCCCCAACCCTTTTCATTTTTTATTTTGAGACATGGACTTACTAATTTTCTGAGGCTGGCCTTGAACCTAGGATCCTCCTGCCTCAGCCTCCCAAGTCCCTAGGATTACAGCCGTGGGCCATCACACCAGCTAGTGTGAGACTTTTAATGGCCCAGACCTGGAAACAGCACATTCACTTCCACTCACATCCCATTGGCCAGAAATCTGTCACAGGGCCTTGCTTTTTTGCAAGAGACATGGAGAAATGAGCCCCACTGCTTGCATAAGGCAGGCAAGAACAGATTGAGCACATGGTCTTCATTTTTTTTAAAGAGAGAGAGGGACAGTGAGAGAGGGGTAGGGAGAGAGAGAATCAATTTTATTTAGTTTTAGGCTTTCATTGCTCCAACACTTCATTGTATACGTGGTGCTGGGGTTCAAACCCATGTCCTCGCACATGCCAGGCAAATGCCATAACCTCTAAACCACCACTCCAACCTCCATGGTCTTCATTTTAACAAGCTTTCAATAAGTATGTTAATGACAGTGAAAGGAGATACTATAGTAAAGCTTTCCTCTGGTCAGCTAGTCTTCAAGGTGCTGCACTCCTGTTCTGTTTAATACCATCAGAGGCCACCTTGCTTCAGGAGCTCAGTTGGCTTGCCATGTGCCGAGATGCCTGCTTTATCAAGGGAACATAGGGGACCAGGGATGAGTAAGACAGACACTGAATAAAGTTGGAGAGGGAATCAGGATAGGACAAGGCTTCCTAAAGGAGAAGCCCAGGCTGTCATGGAGACTGAGGCAGGGGTTCTCCAGATTGAGATGGGAGGCAAGAGGGTACAGGCAGAGGTGACCCGCTCCAAGCATGAAAAGGCATAGACAGGAGAACTGCAAGTTGATGCACGTGACAGGAAGCTGAGACTGTTGGGCTGGGCAGGGGCTTCATGTGTCACAGCAAAGGGTTCAGATGTAGCCCATAGAAAGCCAGAGTCAGTAAATACTTCAATCTCCTACCCATCTCCTAGTGAATACTGATAGTCCAGGTGAGAGGATAGATAGGAGGAGAGGATGGATGATATCAAGGTAGTGAGTTGGCAGAACTTTGTGGGCAGTTTTAACCCCAGCTTTGCATAGGGGCAGGAACACTAAGGCTGAACACTGGATCCAGTGGGAGATCTGGACTGCCTGGCTACAGGTCTTGTAAGGATAAAGAGCAGTGGGTTAACACTGCCTGCCTCTCTCAAGGAGAAAACCTAGCCCTAGCACTAGCACCTCAAAAACAAAAGAGAAGGGATGCACCCTGGGTGAAACCCCTCTTGTCCTGCTACTCCTGCCTCTGGAGTCATCAATTCCATCCATTTCTTCTAGTACATCATCCCCAGTGGCTACAGAAGGATCAAGAGATGATCCAACCAGGTGCCATGGTGCCTACCTATAATCCCATTGGCTCAGGAGACTGAGGCAATAGGATCACAAATTCAAGGCTGGCCACCCTGTCTTAAAATTTTAAAAAAAGGGGGGGTATATAGCTCAGTGCTAAATAGCCCTGGGTTCAATCCCCAGTACTGAAAAAAAAAAACAAAAAACCAAGATCCATTTCAGGGGCTGGGGATGTAGCCTGAGCCACTGACTGATCATGGAGTGCTTGCCCAGTGTATAAAAAGTCTTGGGTTCAAAACTCAGTACTGGATGGGTTGGAGCGGTGGCTCAGCAGTTACAGCACTTGCCTTGCATTGGGCGAGTACACAGGTTCAAACCCCAGCACCCCCGTGCACAGCAAAGTGTCCGAGCAACAAAAGCCACATGAAAAACTAAATAAAGTTGATTCTGTCTTTATGTCTCTCACTGTCCCTCTCTCTTAAAAAAAATAAAAATAAAAATAAAAAGGGGGTGGCTGGAAGCAGTGGCTCAGCGGTTACAGCGCTTGCCTGGCATGTGCAAGTACGCGAGTTCAAACCCCAGCACCATGTACACAACCAAGTGTCCCAGGAATGAAAGTCATATGAAAAACTAAATAAAGATTGTTTCTCTTTCTCTTTCTCAAAAAAAAAAAAGTACTGCAAAAGAAAATGGGGGATGGGGAGAGGATCCATTTCAAAGATTAAGACTAAACCCTCATTAACAGAAAAGAAAACCAAATATCAGGGCAGGGAGGTCTGAGAAGCAGTGCCAGGCCCCCAGCTTCCCTGTGCATGACAATTCAGCAACTCCAGGATTCCTACAAAGCAGAGGGCTTTGGGTCTGATCAGACCCAAGGGAAAGAGCACAGAGGCCCTCTGAGGTTTTCGTCCTCCCACGTGAGCACCGAGTATGAAAGACCACAGAGATATGGATGGTAGAAACCCTGCCTTTCTTTCTCCTAGAAGCCCAGAAACAGGAAGCCACAGGCGGGGGACCATCTCCTGGGCATGTCCCTCCTCTCTCCTCCCTGCACAGCAGAGAAGGCAAAGAGGTCTCTGTGGGTGTGAACTCAAGCCAAGGACCACAGCTCCACAGTTCCCAGCACAAGGCCAGAACCTGCAAGACTTCCTGTGCAGGGCAGAGGAGGCAGGAGCAGGGTGTTGAGGGCAGACATACAGCCTCCAGTCAACACAAGGAAACAGTCAGAAGTCTTCTGCTGAAAGGTTTCTGGGGCTGAATGCTACATCTTATCGTTCAGTTTCCACATTCTGCTAGGGAACTGGTCAAACCACTTCTCCAATGAGGCAAGGTCCAGGCTTAGAGTAGAAGATAAATATAGACTTCTGAATCTGTGTGGATCAAGACTGGAAACTCCTCAGGGCAGGGGCCTCATTTTCATGCTGGATCACCTGCCCAGTGGCTCAGAAAGCTCTTGCTTTTTGCCATTCATCTGGCTCCACAGACTCCCATAGCACTTTCTGGAATCTCACTCTATCACCTCTTTTTTTTTCTCCTGAAGTGCTGGGGATCAAACCCAGGTCCTCCAGTAAGCCAAGCAAGTGCTCTTCCACTGACCTACCACCCTAGCCTCCCACCACCACCTCAAATCCAGTCCTGTAGAAGCCTCCTTGGCTTGTGTACCTCTTCTTCCCCATCCTTCCACCTTTCTATAATGAAATCCACTGTCCCCAGATGGCCTCACCCACCTATCCCAACACAAATGGTGTGTGGGGCAGGGGTGTCATCTCACTCACTGCCCTTGAACCTCACTTCTAGAGCAGCCCTACACAAGCCACAAAGTGCAAACATGTGCACAATTCAAAAGGTTCTGCAACCTAGAGTCCCAACTACTCAAGAGACTGAGACAGGAGGATTCCTTGAACCCAAGAGTTCAGCCTGGACAACACAGTGAGGTCCTGTCTCAAAAAAAAAAAAAATTGATACTGGGGATTGAACCCAGCGGTGCTCTACCACTGAGCCACATCCCCAGCCCTTTTTATGTTTTATTTTGAGACAGGGTCTTGCTAGGTTGCTTAAGGCCTAAGTTGCTCTACCCGGCTTTGAACTTTCAATCCTTATGCCTCAGCTCCCAAGTACTAGGATTATAGGCATGCACCACCATGCTGAGCTAAAAAAAAAAAAAATATATATATATATATATATATATATACACACACACACATAACACACACACACACACAATGTATGTATGAAAAGTAAGTTATTCTAATAGCCACATTAAAAATCTATTAGACATGGGGTTGGGGAATTTAGCTCAGTGGCAGAGCACTTGCCTAGCATGGGCAAGGCCCGAGTTCAGTCCTCAGCCCTTAAAAAAAAAAAAAAAACAACCTATTAGACCAGGGGCTGGAGCAGTGGCTTGGCAGTTGTGGCGCTTGCCTGGCATGTGCAGGGACCTGGGTTCAAATCCCAGTACCACATACTCAACAAAATGTTGGAGCAACGAAAGCCACAGTAAAAACTAAAAATATAAAATTGATTCTCTTTCTCTCTCTCTCGCTGTCCCTCTTTCTTTAAAAAAAAAAAAAAAATCTATTAGACAAGGCACAGATCTGTAGTCCCAGCTTCTTCAGAGGCTGACGTGGGAGGATCACTGGAATTAGAGACCAGTCTGGGCAACATAGTGAACCTCTGTCACTAAAACAACAAAAACTGGGGCTGGAGTGGTGGCTCAGAGATTGGGGTGCTTGCTTGGCATGTGCAGGGACCTGAATTCAAACCCATGCACCACGTACACAACTAAATGTCAAAGAAATGATGTCCAGATGGAAAAATAAATAATGATTCTGACTTTCTCTCTCTCTCACTGTCCCTCTCTATATATTTAAAAACAAAACAAAACAAACTATTGGACAATTAGAAGGTTAAAAAGAACAAGTGAAATTCATGATAATAATTTTTAAGAGAGAGGGACAGTGAGAGAGAGAGAAAGAATCAATTTTTATTTGAAGTTTCACGTGGCTTTCATTGCTCTGACACTTCATTGTGTACGTGGTGCTAGGGTTTGAACATGCATCCCCACACATGCTAGGCAATTGCTGTAACCACTAAGCCACTGCTCCAAACCCCGCCCCCTTTTTTTTATTTTAAGAGGGACAGTGAGAGAGAGAAATAATAATATTTTTAATTTAATCTAATCTATCCAAAATATTATCACTTTGACATATAATTAACAAAAATAATGGTTGGGATATTTTACTTATTTTGTGGACTCTTTGAAAAGCAGTATGTATTTTACACTTAAATCACGACCTGGATTCACCACATTTCTAGAGATCAATTGCCACACAACAGCCAGCATCTACTGGACAGTACAGATCCAAACCAGGGGTTGGCAAACCATAGCCACAGCCTAAACCTTGTCTGCTGTTTGATTTGGTATGATCCTAACAAAGAATGACTTCTTTCCCCTCTTTTATGGAGTCAGGTATTATGCTGCTAGGTAAATGTTCTATCCCCAGCCCAATATTTTTAAACAATTTAAAAAAATTAAAAGTAGCATTTCACGACACATAAAAATCATGTAAATCTGGTCATTTGGTACATACCTGTAATCCCAGCAACTCAAGAGGTTTAGGCAGGAAGATTGCAAGTTTGAGACCAGCCTGGGCAATTTCTCGAGACCCTGTCTCCAAAAAATAAAACAGGCTGGGGATGTAGCTCAGTGATAGAGCAGCCCCCTGGGTTCAATTCCCAGTACCAAAAAAAAAAAAAAATGGAAGAAGAAGAAAATAATTAAGTGAGCCAGGCATGAAGGCACAGGCCTGTAATTCCAGCGGCTTGGGAGGATAAGGCAGGAGGACTGCAAGTTTAAAGCCAGCCTCAGCAACTTAGTGAGGCCCTGAGTAACTTAGTGAGACCCTGTCTCAAAATAAAAAATAAGGGGGCTGGAGTGGTGGCTTGGTGGTTACGGCACTTGCCCAGCATGCACATGTACGTGAGTTTAAACCCTAGCACCACGTACACAACAAAATCTCGGAGCAATGAAGGCCACATGAAAAACTAAATAAAATTATTTTTTAAAAAACTCTTTATTGGAATGCTTTACACTTTCCACAGAGCAGAAACTAAAATAAAAATAAAAAGAGATGGGGATGTGGCTCAGTGGTTAAGTGCCACTGGGTTCAATCTCTGGTATCAAAAAGAAAAGAATTAAATAAATTAGAAATTCAAATAACTGTGTCCATTATGTTCAAAATTTTGTAAACAGAAATTATGGAAATTTGTTTTATCACTTGTTATACTATGCACTAACTTATATAATACCCTGGAATGTGCCGCTGGGGATTCAACCCAGGGTATTTCATCACTGAGCTACATTGCCAACCCTTCCTATTTTTTAATCTTGAGATAGGGTCTCACCAAAATTGCCAGGCTGACCTCAGACTTGTGATCCTCCTGCCTCAGCCTCCGGAGTCACTGGGATTATAGGCATTGAGCCATCACACCCAGTCTACCCAAGTTCTAAACCATTCATCTCCCCTCTCAAATCCAACAAAAAAGCACCAAGGTTGGCTTTGGAATCAGGAGGTTGAGCTTCCTCGTGTCCCAGTTCTGGGTTTTAGAACCAGTTACTTTTCCTATTGAAAGCTGAATTTTCTTTATCCAAATGGGGATAAAGTGAGGAGGGTGGAAACCCAGCACAGGCCATCAGGACTGTTTGCTCATTCACTCCTCCCAGTGTTCCATCTGTTTCCCTCACTTTGCATACCTCCCCCACACCCAGCTGAGGATCTGGTCCGGATGGTGCCATCGCCTTGGCCCAACACCCTCAACAAACTCCATCTACCAAAAGCACGAATCCCACATTAGTGACTCCTATATCACTTCAGCAGAGCAGACTTCCATCTGCCTGGAATCTCTCCTCCACAAATGTCCTTTCCTCCCAGGACACCCCATGTAAGTAAAGAAGCAAGTGGAGGAAATAAAGAGAGAGGAGACCGGCAGTGGCTCAACAGTAACACAGGTTTATTGGGAGAAATCTGTGGAGGGAGGACCCATCTTCCAATTGCAGACTGGGGTAGATATAGAGGACATTGCTAGGGAGTTGTCAGGGGAGGGTCCTTTCTTGGATGATGGAGCATTTAGGCTTTCTTTGCATGATAGTGGAGTATTGTAGGTAGGTCTGGGGTTTAGGGGTAGGTGGGTCTTGTTCTAAGATGGAGGATAAAATTCAAAATGGCATTGCCTAGGTCAAGTTCTACCTAACATTCCTGCCTTTTTCTTTTCATTTGATAGGAAAAGAGGTAAGGGAGAGAAGGGGCAACAATGTCTCTTAAATTACTTCTTGCTGCATGGGGACATCAGCTGAGGACTCCTGTAGGCATTGGTATTGAGAAATTCTAATAGAACTTAGTAAAAGGATGTTCTGGACCCTCTGATCAGTAGTAGCATTGATGGTCTTCTGTGAGAAGAAGGCGAAGAGCCCAGCAGCGAGGCTGATAATTATACCGAGCATTGGGAAGAGGAAAGGAGCTAGGCAAGCTCCGGTCCAGTTAGTGGGTAAACGGATGTGTTAATTCTGCATTGGAAGAAGATGCACCGGTTATAGTCGAGGCAGTCAGAAAGGTGATAGGAAATGACTTGTTTTAGCTGAAAGGGTCTTGTAAGGAAATTTTAACGGGATTGTAGCAGGTGGCCACAGTGGGCTTAGGGGTGTTTCACACTGTGGCTGACACCTCAGGGAGGAGCACTGACAAGGATGTTAGTGGGTAAGGAAAAGCTTCTGGTTAGCATCAGAGGATAGTGAGGGGGCAGGAGTGTGAGAAGCTATGGTGGGAATTAAAATAAATAGAAGCAGGAGCTGGAGCAGTGGCTCAGCGATTGGAGCACCTCCCTGGCATGCACGAGGACCCAGGTTGAAATCCCAGCACCACGTACACAACTAAGTATCAGAGAAACAAAGGCCAGATGAAAAACTCAATAAAATTGATTCTCTTTTTTTAAAAGAAAATAAATCGGGGATGGAGTGGTGGCTTGGTGGTTACGGCACTTGCCCAGCACGTGCAAGTACACAGGTTCAAACCCCAGCACCCACGTACACAACTAAGTGTCAGAGCAATGAAAGCCATGTGAAAAACTCAATAAATATTGATTCTCTCTCTCTCTCTCTCCATCTCTCTCTCACTGTCCCTCTCTCTTAAAAAAAAAATAAGATTTGGGGGGCTGGAGCAGTGGCTTGGTGGTTACAGTACTTGCCTGGCATGCGCAAGTACACAGGTTCAAACCCCAGCACCACGTACACAGCTAAGTGTCAGAGCAATGAAAGCCATGTGAAAAACTCAATAAAAATTGATTCTGTATGTCTCTCACTGTCCTTCTCTCTTTAAAAAAAAAAAAATAAGAGTTGAGAATCCAAGCATGAGTGGGGACTTCCAGTCAGGCAGCCAAAAATAAAAAGGTTTTAGCCTAGGTTTGTTTTTTTTTTTTAATTTACTAAGGAG
Organism: Aplodontia rufa; assembly: GCA_004027875.1. Lineage (NCBI taxonomy): Eukaryota > Metazoa > Chordata > Mammalia > Rodentia > Aplodontiidae > Aplodontia > Aplodontia rufa. The sequence continues at coordinate 12,402 of PVKS010037646.1, forward strand.
TTATTTTACAATCATAAATGTATATAAAGTAACAATACAACATGCATATTTCTTAAATCAGAATTATCCCCATATCACCCACACCCCAGTCTTTTGATTCTTCCATATTGCATCCCTACAAGTGATATAAATGCTTAGATTGTGAATTTTCCAGAATTAAATGATTACATAAGTATTATTTGGATTCTCAGGGAGTAAAGAGTAACATTGTTAATTTGATTATCTACCTAGATCCCTCACTATTCTCCATCCCTCTGCTCTCCTCTCCCCTACCCCCTTGCCGCCTCCACATATCTATTGTTGCCCCAGATTATGTGTTGCTACACCTTTGCTGGGTCAAACACATGAATTTGACTACCTTTTACCCAAGCCTGGGTTTAACGCCAGCCTCCACAAATGAGTGAAAACATTCAATTCATGATCTTTACTCTCTGGGTTTGGCTAACTTTGCTCAGCATGATTTTTTCCATAGCCATCCATTTACCTTCAAAGGCCACAATCACCTAGGGAAATGGGATCCCTTTCTATGAGGCCCCCATTTCTATCTGCCTACAGATAATCTATCTCCTACCTCAATTACCCCTCTGAAGAGATCCTTGACCGCTGTCAGGAAAAAGGGTAATGAGCATTCTGATTTCTTCATGCTGATGGTGGGTATTGGCTGTGGCAGTCAGGGAAACCCTTCAGAGGATCTCTGGGAGGCCTCAGTAGAAGTTGGGAGGCAGCTCCGTGGAAGGTCATATTTCCATGACCATCTGGTTCTTAATGGACTCTAGGCATCTCATGTATCAGGGCAGTCCAGAGGTCCATGATGGTGGTTGGCAGGTGACTAGACATGGTATACATGGGGGAGGGATCATGCTAGAACAATGAATAATGCAACAAAACATTATTTTCTACAAGCTGTTAGTACAAAAACAGTGTTATCAGCTTTTGAAGAGAGCTTAGTATGTGGTCTGACATGTCATTTATTTGTGAGTGGAGGTCATTCAGGTCCTTAGAAACATTATGAGTGTTGCTAAAAACACATTTAATTTTTATAATGGCACACATGTCCATTTGAGTTGGGGAATGTCACCTTATTTCTATAATGTAGCTTTTTATTGGCATTACCTTCGGTGTTACTGGAAGATCCTTTTAGCTATGTCACTTAGGACTCTCTTGGTAAAGTTAGGGCTTTTACATGCCACATTACATCTTTTAGCTAAACATCTTTTAGGGGTAAACATTGGAATTATTTACCTGTGGGGGAACTGATACAAGCATACATTTTGAGGTATATTAAAAGAATCATTGTCTCTTTTTAAATATCCCATGTATGGCTATGCTTTAGTTATAACTCTACTTCAAGGTGTTTAAGACCAAGTTGGTCAAAATTGACCTTTTGCCTATCTATTAGGATCATCTGAGATTCCTCAGGAGGCCACTCTCAAGGAGAAACCTCTTGGATCCTTCAGCCTTCCTCTACCAGTGGTACCAGCTGCCAGGATGGGTCATGGTCTTACTGACCACATGTGGCTACCCTTGGAAGCATCAGGGAGATTTCCTTTTCTAATGACCTTCTTCTTTGCAAAGTATGCACTGATTGGCTACCTCTGGGGGCCTAATAGGAGGTCATAGGACTCAGAGATACAAGGCAGAGGTTGTTCCATCATTCTCTGGGTCCTGGCTGACCCTAAAGGACCAGGACCAAAATATTGGCTACTTTTCCTTGGCCCTTTTACTTCCTTGACTTTGGATTTCAAGTTTTGGTTTAAACTTTCCGTAGGCCATTTTTACCAGTCTTAAAGTGGGAGTACTTGCCTTTAACTTTAATGTGTACAGTTTTATTGGAACGCGTTTCATTTAATTAGGGTCAGTAACACTATTAGAAGTTATTATTATATTTTATCTGTCCTATAGGAAATGGTGTGTCTTAACTCAGGTTTTCTGTTAGAATTAGTATTTCTGCAGAACATTAACAGGCAATAATTATAAAGTTTGTAAGGAAAATACAAAATGGAACTAATAAACCCCAAAACATTTAGCTTGCATAATAGCTTTAAATCAAGAAACACATTTTTTTTTCTTTTTTAAAGAGAGAAGGACAGAGAAAGAGAGAGAGAATCAATTTTTATTTAGTTTTTCATGTGGCTTTTGTTGCTCTGACACTTAGTTGTGTACATGGTGCTGGAGTTTGAACCTACATATTTGCATATGCCAGTTAAGCACTGTAACCACCAAGCCACCACTCCAGTCTCAAGAAACAATTTCTTTAACATTAATATCTTTGGTATCTATTTTGCCTCCATGAAGATCAGTAAATCTATCCTTTGAACTCATCTTAAATGAGCCCAAGTTTAACCTTGTTTTGAATCATCCTAACATGCAGTGGGGTGTGAGGCAGGGCTCAGACACTGCAGGGGCTCTATTCAAATCTATAAAAGTTTCCACACTGTCAACCTTCAAGCAAACTGAACTTTCCTTACTACAGATTATAATGGGATATCTAATCACAAACCATTAAATGACATAAATAAATTTCCAATCTAATTTGTTATTTCCATACCAGTCTGAAAACAGATTACTGCTGTAGACAACTTTAATCTGGAAACACCAACTTGGTAAAGTGCTTTCCAAAGTTTCATACTTCAAAACATGTGTGTACCTGGAGGGCATGAACACACCTAATACACAAAGAAGCCAGTAATACCATCACAATTACACTGATGTCCTTATATTAACCAAGTTTAACCTTTGAAGCAAAATTTAGAATACAAAGTGTACAGTAATAATCCAAAATAACAGTTGTTTATGTTGCCAGAGATGTCCCTAAACAATAAAACCTGACATCAAGGATTGTCTTAAGTCTTTCAGCTGGAACCATCATCTTCCAGTAATTTGACAAAATGACGAACACAAAGGGAAAATGGAGAGGCCTTTTAGAAAACTTGGAATTGTTCCTTTGGCTACATATATGCAAATCTATAGGAAGGGTGATTTTGTAGACATCAGGGGAATAGATACTGTTCAAAAAAGAAAACCCCACAAATGCTATCATAGCAAACCTGGGAGAGTTTACAATGTTACCCAGCATGCTGTTGGCATCGTGAACAAACAAGTTGAGGGCAAGATTCTTGCCAAGAGAATTAACGTGCATATTGAACATATTCAGCACTCTAAGAGCCGAGACAGCTTCCTGAAAGTCAAAGGAAAATGATTAGAAAAAAAAGAAGCCAAAGAAAAAGGAACTGGGGTTCAGCTGAAGTGCCAGCCTGCTCCACCCAGAGAAGCACATTTTGTGAGAATGGAAAGGAGCCTGAGCTGCTGGAAACTATTCCCTATGCATTCGTGGCAGAGTAAATGTAAAAATAAAACAAAGGGCAGTGAACTTAAAAAAAAAAAAAGGATTATTTTGATGATAGGAGCAGATCAATGTTTTAAGAAACTTTTTGTTTCTTAGAGGTTCTGGCCTATCTCAGCGCATCAACATTTGATCTTAGAAAAGAAGCTGGGGGCTGGAGTGGTGAGAGGAGGTTAAGGCACTTGCCTAGCTTGCAAGAGCATGCAGGGCCGAACCCCAGCACTTATAAAGAAGTGTAAGAGCAACAAACGCCACATGAAAAACTAAATAAAATTGATTCTCTCTCTCTCTCTGTCCCTTTCCCTTAAAAAACAAAAACAAAAACCTAAAATAACTTCAATGGATTGTGCTAACCACAGGAAACCCAATCAGAAACGTTTTGAGATTTACTCTTCACAAACCTTGTGCTGATGAACCTATTTAAGTCATATGAATCAAAAGTTAACTTTAGGGCTAGAGCGGTGGCTCAGTGGTTATGGCGCTTGCCTGGCATGGGCAAGTACGCGAGTTCAAACCCCAGCACCCACATACACAACAAAGTCTCAGAGCAACGGAAGCCATGTGAAATACTAAATAAAATTGTTTCTCTCTGTCTCTCTCTCTCTCACTGCCCCCTCTTTCTAAAGAAAAAAAAGTTAACTTTAATTTATGAACACTCATTTATCTATATACCATGTAGACAAGACATAGACACAACATACATTAATGTGCACAAATATATATAAAAATTGACAGGAAACAGAAATTTTAGAGCTTTTAATTGCCCTCTGATTAAAGACAGAAGGAATAACAGATAGAGGGCTTTAAAAAAAACTCTAATTAGACAAAGCAAGAGTAAAGCAAAATATATGGATTTAGGCACATAAAACCAACAGTGGAGACAGACTTGGGGTTAGGGACTTGAGAGAAAGAGGGTGAAAGGATTGAGGCTAAGTAGGACATAAAGAGCAGCTGGAGTAGCCTGAGCACCAGGATGTACATGTGGAAGAGGCATTTCTGCAGAGAAGGGGAGAGAAAGATAGTTTGTCCACTAAGCAAGAGCACAAAGAGAAATGAGAGCACCATCCTTCCATAGATCCTGGATGGATCCCTATAAACTTAACAGGCAGGGTGGATGGATGAGTTCTTGCTACTACACGGAATGACATCATAAACACAGGGTCAAACAGAGAAAAGTAACAGATTTTAGACTAGCAGAAAGGAAGAACTCCCAAGGTGGGAGTCCCAAGACAGGGATGCCCTGAGGGGTTTCTCATTGAGGACAAGAATGTGAGTAATGTGAGCAGAGAGAAAGGTCTGGAGTAGAGATACCAAGCCTGGAGCAGAGGCCTGGACATAGAGAACCTTGGACCATTTGCCATTGTGGTGGAGTTTAAGATCTTTGACAATTTGTGAGTCAAAGGTGCCATTTTCAGCCCAGTGACTGTTATTGTCCAGCTTATATTGGGGCCAAGCAATATTACAGAAGAACACCAGCCTTCTATGTTTGACTGCATCTTGGAGACATAGGATCTGGATATGTTTGAGAAGACACCCCAAGGGCATGTCTCATAGAAGCTTTGATTAGATTTGGCCCATGTTGGACAAAATGGATTGAGGAGGGTCCCCAGCGACTCTGGTGGAAAGACCAAAATCAAGGACCATCCCCACAGGAAACTGGTTTCTCTCAGGTGGTTCGTGGAACTGCAGGCAATCTTGGGCATCCCCAAAGAATGCAAGTCCTTAACCACCAGTGGTAGTAGGGATTTCTCTCACCTTGTGCTAATGAGACAGTTTTAGGAGAAATAGTAAAATGGCTAGGTAGTGAGGACAAAGGGCCCCATCTGAGAGCTAGCAGGTGGAGAGTGATTGACAGGGCCTACAGCAGGGCCTTCATATGCAAATGACCATAAGGCTCACCTGTGGGAGCAACTCCTTTGTCCCAGAGGAGGGAAAACTAAAAAGTGGGAGTGGACACAGATGGGAACTTGAAAATAATTGCTACCTGTCTTGCATAAATTTAACCAATAACTTAGGTGCTTAGTTTCAATGCCTGTTTTGCATAGGTTTCACCAATGATGTAGATGCATTTCTCAATGCTTGCCTTGCATGAATGTTAATTATGTTCATACCCCAAATCAATATAACCCCTGGCCTAACCTCCATTAGACGGGGGTCCTGCTTCCATGTACCCCTCCACCTTGAGGAGTCTGTGCTCTCCTTCCTTAAATAAACCCTACTCCTTTTACTCCTCCTTCCGTGATTATCCATGGATTTTATTCTTCAAATTCGTAAGACAAGAACCCAGAAGATTGGCGCCGAATTCCCAGGGTGAATTTCCACCACATCAAGAGCTGCAACACCCAGCTTTTAGCTGGGAAGCTGCTAACACTTTTGGCCGAAGGAACCTGCAGTCAGCCCAAATTCCCAGTCTTACCTGGGACTAACTGCAAACACTAGAAATGAACTATTTTGGCTGCTGGAATCTGTAGTGGTCCAGACTCAATTTGCCATCAGGAGCAGAGAATCCGGCCTCATCTCAAAAACTCCGCATCATTAGCATTTTTCAGGAGGAACAGTACCCTCAGGGGAACTGGATAGAGAAATCAGCGGGGATTCCTGGAATCTAGAAGAGTCAGAGGGGGACACTCACCCAATAAGCAATGGCCAGTGATGGATGTGATGTCCAGCAACGGGGATGGTCCTTACTGGAGAAGCCGGAGGTAGAAGTGGTGAAAAGGACAAAAAAGA
>PVKS010037647.1:0-18474 GCA_004027875.1 Aplodontia rufa
TCTTCATTCTCATTCTCTTCCAAGAATTTTTTGATTTCTGTTCTCATGTCTTCTTGGATCCATTCTTCATTTAATAGAGTATTGTTTAATCTCCATGAATATGTGTGATTTCTGTTATGCTTTTTGCTGTTGATTGCTAGGGTCATGGTGTTATGGTCTGATAGGATACATGGAATAATGCCTACTTTTAAATATTTGCTGAGATTTCCTTTACAAACCAGCATATGGTCTATTTTGGAGAAGGATCCATGGGCTGCTGAGAAGAAAGTGTATTCTGCAGATTTTGGATGTAACATTCTACATATGCCTGTTAAGTCCATTTGATTTATGGACTTGTTTAGGCTGGAGATTTCTTTATTGATTTTTTGTTTTTATTATCTGTCTATTGGTGACAGAGGAGTGTTGAAGTCACTCAGTATTATTGTATTGAGGTCACAAGTGGTTTTATGTCATGAAGTAATTTATTCATATAGTTGGGAGTACTATTATTTGGAGAGTAAATATTTACTATGGTTATATCTTCCTATTGTAGGGTTCCTTTTACAACTAAGTAGTGACATTCTTTCTCCCTTTTGATTAGATGTTTGAAATCTACTTTGTTGAATATAAATGTTGTGACATTGGCTTGCTTTCTTGTGCCGTATGCATGGTAGATTTTTTTTTCATCCTTTCATCCTTAGTCTGTGGATATCATTGACTGTTAAGTGGGTGTCTTGTAAGCAATATATTGTTGGGTTTTATTTTTTGATCCAGTCTACTAATCTGTGTCTTTTGAGTGGAGCATTTAGACAGTTCACATTCAATGTTATAATAGAAGTGTGTATATGGTTCAAAATCATTGCATATTATTAGTAAGTTCTGTGCTATTTTGGTTGAGTATTGATAGGATGTACCTTTATTAAATGTCCTTTGCTTGTGGGTTTTGGATATTGATTGCTTTTTCTTATATCTGGAGTGTATCTTTGCGGATTCTTTGTAAGACTGGTTTCCTATTCACGAATGCTGCCAGTTTGATCTTATCATGAAAAGTTCTTATTTCCCCCTCAAGTACGAAGCTGAGTTTTGCCTAGTGTAGTATTCTAGGTTGCACATTGTGGTCACTCAGACATTGATAGATTTCTTTCCATGACCTTCTTGCTTCCAGAGTCTGTGTTGAAAAGTCAGAGGTAATTCTTATTGGTTTCCCTCTGAGTGTGAGTTGGTGTTTCTCCCTTGCTGCTTTTATTATCCTTTCCTTGATATCCCTGTTGGACATTTTGAATATAATGTGTCTTGGTGAGTTTTTCATTTGATTAGCCATATTGGGTATTCTTAAACTTCCTGGATTAGCATATCTGACTCTATTTTTATATGGGAAAATTTTTCTTTAAAGATTTCCTTGAGGATGTTCCTTATACCATTCATTTGTGTTTCTATTTCTTCCTTTTTTTTCAAGAGTTGCATGTTTTCTTTAATATATGGAAATGAGAAAAAAAGGAATAACAGGGATCTCATTAAAATACAAAGGAGACGTGTAGTGCAGAGGGAGGGGATCAGAGGGAGGCAGGACAGGCGGGTAAGGGGAGGCATTAAGGAATGAAATTGATCAAAATATGTCATGCATGTGTACAAATGAGCCACAATGAAAATCACTATTCTGTATAATTATTACACACACACGCACACACACACACTCCACAAGATTATGGGTCTAAAAATACTAAGAATGCATGTTTTCAAGACCTGAGGGAAATGTTCTTCCTTTTATTATTTTTTCTTGTTGTTGTTGAGTCTGCATATAAATTTAGATCAAGAAAGGGTTGTGATTCTGGATTGACAGCACTTTCATGATCATGCATTCTGGAAACTTTACTCAATTATTAAAAAGAGACCAAAGTAGGTGTTGAAGTGGTGGCTCGGCAGTTACAGTGCTTGCCTGGCATGTGCTAGTATGTGAGTTCAAACCCCACCACCAAGTACACAACAAAGTGTCTGAGGAATGAAAGTTACATGAAAAACTAAATAAAAATTCCTTCTCTCTTTCTCTCTCTCTCACTGTCCCCTCTTTCTTTAAAAAAAATAAAGAGAGAGAGAGAGACCAAAGTACTTTTAGTGGGAAGGCTGTGTAGTAATCATTGTCCATCCAGCCGGTACTGTCAACTTCTCAGACAGAGAGACTGGTCCAGCTGTGTGCTCAATAGCTTCAACCCTCACAAGTTAAAGTTGTGCATTAAATTAATTTTTTAAACTACTACTGAATTTAAGAATGGACAGGAGAACTGCCCATGTATTAATATTTCAATTTCTTCTTGTATCCCAATTACTCTCAAATTGTTTCTTCTCATTTCATCCCAGACATTTTTAAAAATTATGGTCATGTTCTAAAAGTTATTTTTCTTTTTTGTCATCCAGTTGCTCAAGCTTGCTCAGCCTGTCCTCACTGTCAGAAGTTCTTTCTTCAATAGCTGAAGTTCTATAGAAGTTAGTATATTATTAAATTCTTCCATGGTTCCTTTCATGTCATTGACTGCAGATTTTAGTTCTGTACCTTCCTTTTGTGTATGTCTATTTCTTTGATGATAGAGTTTTTCAACTCTTGAGTTTCCTCATTTATTCTCTTCATTAACTCTTCTTTTAGTTCATTGTTCCTTTTTGTTATCAGATCATTGATTATTTGTTCTAGCTTTTCCTCCCAATAATTGTCCATGGACTCCTTGTTAGGGAAGTTGTGGTTTGAGGTGAACCTCTTCTAGCTTGAAGAACTTCTTTTGGATTTTTGATTTGGGGTTCCCTGTGTGAATGCTAGACCAGTCTCCAGGTACTTCTTCCTTATGCAAGGAGTGGGTTTGACCCTGCTGCTCTGGTGACCTCTTTCTTCCAGAATGCTGCTTCTGTCTGGAGTCTTATTTTGTTACACCTTTGGATCTAGGTTCCAGTATTCAGACTTGGGACCTGGTGGGGTTGGTGGGCTGCCCACTGTGCTGTTGAAACTAAGTGGTAGGAGTGTGCAGTGGGTGGAAGACTGGACCGACCTAAGTGCTGTTCTGGGATCTGGGCTCCTTGGTGCTGGGATAGGCCCAATAACTCTGTACCAGTCGGGTGTGCATTGTAGCTGGGTGGTGTTTTGGTGTGAAGTCCTTAGAGAAGACCAGTGTGCCTGATGTGGTGGGACTGTAGTCCTGGGAACACATGGGTAAGAGGTGGGTTCTGTTCAGGTTTCTTTGAACTCCTGAAATTGAAGCAAATTCTTGGTCTGAGCTCTCTGTTTGTTTCTTTTTATGGTCTTTCTTTGATGTAGGACTGGGGATTTTGTTGTATCCCTAATTTGAGATGAGGTGATGTTGGAGAAGTTAAGTTCAGAAGTCCGATCCCTAACCTGTGCTCTACTAATGACCCTTGGGAGTTTTCAGCTCCCCTGGAGCTAGTATGAGTTCATCAATTCAAACAGTTAATACAATAAGTGGTATTAATTTGGTTATTTTGTATCAAATATAACCCAAACTTAAATTCCACCTCTGAAGCAAATGTTAGTGTTAGTCATTACTTTTGGCAACCATAGAATTTGACTATTCCTTATGTCAGGCTTCAAAGCATGCAATAATTAATAAGTTTGACATTCACAGTGATAATGGTTACACAGCACTAATAATGGAGGGTCGAATGGTATAGACTAATTAGAAGCCAGGGAGAGAAGGGAAAGTAAGAGGAAGCTAGGAGGTTGTATTGTCTGAATGTATACAGAGAACAAAGTGTTTTCAAAAATAGTATTATCAAATTTTAAAAATTAATAGACTATGTATTTTAGAGCAGTTTTACATTCACAGCCCAAACAAGCAGAAAGTACTAGAGCCTTCCTCATCCCTCCCTGCACCCCATTTGGTCCCCACACATAGAACCTCTTCCATTAGTGACATCCAGCTTCATAGTGGTATATTTTTACAGCGCTAGTTTTCTGGACTTCATATTATCCTTGAATATGCATTTGTGGCTTATGTATTACTTTTGCATGCAAAACCAGTTTGATTTGATTTAGATAAAAAGAAATCTAGACTTTTGAAAAGACCAACTCTACTACCCATGTTGCTCTTCAAATTAGATGTTGAGTTGAGTGATCTAATAAGTTTAAGCAATTGAGCAAAGCTAAGAGATAATATCAGTGCAAAAGTTCATATCCAAAATGATTAGGTATTTGTGTCACTTATTTGTTCAGCACCCTCTGAGACTCTGCTCTTGGTCCTCTGTTGAGTAAAATGCAATGCTTCCTTTTAAGCACAAGGTGTTTTGTAGCAACATCTGTCTTCCTTTTTTCCTTCTATGATCCAATACTACAGAACAAGTACCCAGCTTTTCTTTTTTCGTAGCGTTTGTGCAGTCTTTTAGAATTGCTAACCAAAGTTTGGTATATAGTGAAACTAAGTGTATGAGTTTGTGAAGGTTGCTGTAACAAAACACCACAGACCATGCAGTTTAAATGATAGGATTTATTTTCTTGCAATTTGAAGGCCAGAAGACTGAGACTGAGGTAGAGCAGGGCTGGTTTCTTTCTTTCTAGCCTCTCTCTTTGACTTGCAGATGGCTGTTTCCTTCTGTTGTCTTCACCTGGTTTTCCTTCTGTGTGTCTGCATCTACCTTTTCTCTTCTTATAAGAAAACCAGTCATATTGAACCAGGGCTCACCCTTGTGACCTAATTTCAACTTATTCACCTCTTTTAATACTCTGTCTCTGAAAGTAATTATATTCTGGGGATTAAAACTTCAACATGTAAATTGTGGAGGAACACAATTCATCCCATAATGCCAAGCATAGTTTTGCTGAAGGTGGAGTAGGCATCTTAGCCCATGTTCTGCTGCTATAACAAAATACCACAGATAGTGTAATTTACAAATGGTAGAAGTTTATTTTGCTTACCATTTTGGGGGCTGAGAAATCCAAGAGGATGGCATTGACATCTGATGAGGGCCTTTGTGCTCTATTAAAACATGATGGAAGGCAAGAGATATGTCCAAGACACAGAGATAATCAGGCTAATGTCATCCTTTTTGTCAGGAACTTAACTAGCTCACTTCAGTGATAACAACATTAATCTATTCATGAAGGCAAAACCTCTTGACTTAATCATCTCTTGAAAGTTCCATCTTTCAACACTGTTGCATTGGAAATTAAATTTCAACATGTGTTTTGGAGGGGGCATTTAAACTACAACAGCAGGTGAATGGAGATTCACCCTGATCCCTCTGTGGGGACCGAGAGTTGTCTGCCATACCCTTGGAATTGCACCTGTTCTGATCCTACTGCTCTTACTGTTGCTCCCCATCAAAGACACCCTCCTCTGAGCTAGATCATGTTGTAAAATCCCTGCTATTTTTCTTCTTGACATGTGAAGTAGATTATTGCTGCCTTTAGAAACATTTTTGTATGCCTAAGGGTAGCAGGATATCTGCTAAGGTGAAGGTTGCATGGGGACACCATTAAGTTCATTAAAGGACACGTTTGAAATTGGTGCAGATGTCACATTTCACAAGAAGGGCTGTCTCCTGAAAGTGGAGTTGTTTGTTTTTTGGAAGGGTCTCATGAAGGGTCCCAGTGTGGTCATATAGCTTTAGAGGAAAAAGGGCTTCATGGTCCAGACAGTAGAACTGACCCTTGATGGGAGCTAGATACCTTTATATAAGGAAAGCAGGACATTCTGGAGGAGAAGGCAAAAACATCAAACCCCACATTCCTAGTTAAGTTGCTCTGTTAGATTGGGCTGATGGTGGGCACATCATTGTAAGGCCAAAGCAATGGGGCCTCCAAAGTAAAATCACTTTGAGAACAAGGGCAGGTTTTGTACAGGCCCAGGAGTTAAGGGGTGCTACCCACTTCTCCCATCTCTCCCACCAGAGTGGTTTGGGCAGCACTGGTTGGCCAGGGGTGGGGGATTTGACTGAAGGAATGGTAAGTTTGGTTGAGAAAGCACAGCACCACCTGTAGACTGGTGGTGGTACTGTTGTCTCTGGAGCCCCAGTGTTCTTGGAGAACAGAGGCCTTCCTTCTAGAAAGGTGTAAGAATGGGCTGGAGGGGTGGCTCAGCGGTTACCGCACTTGCCTAATGTGCACAAGGATGCAGGTTCAAACCCCAGCACCATGTACACAATGAAGTGTCTGAGCAACGAAGGCCACATGAAAAACTAAGTAAAATTGATTGTCAATCTGACTGTCCCTCTCTTTAAAAAACAAAAAATAAGGGGCTGGAGTGGTGGCTTAGTGGTCATGGCACTTGCCTGGCATGCACGAGGACCTGGGCTTGAACCCCAGCACCATGTATGCAACCACGTGTCAGAGCAATGAAAGCCACACGTAAAAACTGAACAAAATTGATACTTTCTCTCTCTCTCACTGTCCCTCTCTCTTTATAAATAAATAAATAAAAATAGAAATAAAAAGGTATAAGGATAAAAGTGAAATGCTCCTACATTGTCTTGTATGCTTAAGTTGCAAATTATAATGGATAATAAAGAATAAAACCCTCCTTCCCTTGACCTGTTTACTTCTTCAGTTTCATTTGTATCACTCTCTTGTTCCTTCCCTACTTCAACACACACATAAGTGCTTGTGCAAGACCCTCAAAATGCCTCCAAAATGCCTCCAGGTCCTCATGGACATGTATTTGCAAGGTTTTTTTGTTTTTGTTTTTGTTTTTTGATTTCTACTTTCGCCTCTCTCTTACCCTTGGACACTTCTCCCCCTCTCTCAGCAGCCCTGTCCAATACCCCTGTCTATCAAATTGCCTTGCCCTCTGGACTAGGCCATAGTATGTCAACTTGGCTAGGTCATGGTGCCCAGATGTTTAATCAGTCACCAGTTTAAACGTTGGCCTGAAGGTATATTTTTTAAAAGATGTGATTAACATTTAAATTAGTAGTCTTGAGTGAAGTAGGTTACCCTCATAATATGGGTGGGTCTCTTCAGTTGAAGGCTTTAGGAGAGAAGATGGAGGTTCCCAGAGGAGGAGGGAATTCTCCTTCCAGAATGTGTACAGACTCAAGCTGCAGCATCGATTCATGCTGCCATTTCCAGACTGCCCTGCAGATTTCTGATTTGCCAGCCCCCATATTACACCAACCAATTCCTCAGCATCTCTTCTCTGTCTCTCCATCCTAATGATGCTGTTTCCTTGGATAACCTTGACTAATGCAGGGGGTGAGCATGACCCTCTCCTTCAAGGTGAAGGCAAGGGCTGAAGGAGCTGGGGAGTAAGGCATGATTGTTCCATAATTCATGAGGCAAAGAAGTTGGACTCAAAAACACTGGAATCTCTAATTGAATTTCTGACAAACCCAGGATTTATATATAAATGCTGACCAAAATATGTCCGAAGTGTAAGATCCAAAACGGTGCAGCAACTGCTACGTTCTTCTCCCTCCAAGTACATCTTAGAAGTTCTGCTTTTTATTTGAAGCTTAGGCTCCTGGAACGGTATTTAGAACCTTTTTTTATAAAACATCTGACACATTCTGGGTGTTAAAGAAAAGGTTAATTTCCTTCAAAAAATTCTGTGCAGAGAACTTGCTCTTCCAAGTCATATGGAGGCTGCACCTAATTTCCCCATTTATCTCCAACATTCTTCCTCCTGTCTTTTAAACTCTTTCATTTAACATTAGCATTTGATTAACCTTTTATTCAAGAGACATCTGGGTTTTGTTATCCACTATTATGCTGATTCTAGCTTGTTTTTATTTTAGATAATTTTCAAGTAGCCACATGTGTCAGGTAGGAAGATCTGATTTTTCTTTTATTGCTTTTCTTTTTTCAGTGGGGCACAAGGATGAATCTTTATTATCAAAAGCTTGTTCACTTTGGGGAAAACAGGAACAATAGAATATTGACAGCAAGATTTTTATTTTCGTTACGGAACTGTTTGGAGGAAGATTTTCTGCAGGCTTTGAAAATGATATTTTCTATCAACTAAAATTCCTATAAAATACAGTTGAACTGAAATGAGAGGTAAAAGTGTAGTTAGGGTCATATGGGATATTCTCAGCAGTTCCTATGGGGATCTGTTGTCCTCCAATGGTGTTAGTATTGATCCACAGGTGGGTCTGTGATGTGGGAGGTCTTGGATGAAGTAGACTGTGGCCCAACTTCTAGATTGGGAGGAAGGAAAATTCCACTTGTGATTCTTTAACAGTAATGATGGATCGTGGTGTCTGGGGGCAGAGCTGATTCAGGATTTATACATGCTTCAGCACTTCCTCAGGGCTTTGGTCTGAAAGTTATGCTCTCCTGGGGCCACTCTGCTGTTGTCTGCAGAAGGAGCTCAAAATACAGTGTCCTTAGGAACTATGGAGAGAGTCACAGCTTGTACAAGCCTGCTTCCCCATACAAGGAACAGCAGGCATGGAAAAGGCAGTAGGGCAGCTCCAGAACGGCAGAGCCAAATGGTCATAGTGGTGATCACAATGCAGCCGAGGGGAAACTGAGAGTCTTTTTCATGGAAAGGATGAAAGGCACTGTCAATAGCATGCTGTGTCTTATAGTTAGCTCAGCCCCAGGAGCAGTTCCAGATTAGGCCAGCTGTGCTAGTTAAAAAGTAATCAGGGGGCACATGTATGGGACCCCTCTTGGAGCCCCTGAAGACCTGGATGTAATTTTTTTCTTTGACTTTGAGTCCTCTATACCTATCTGCATTGAGTAGGAACAAGTTTCCTACTTGGGAATGATGAAGCTTTTTGACCCATCTCACAAAGTGCTCAGGAGGATGCAAGAGAGTTGCAAACTCCCCAGTCCGGTGAGACGGTGATGTTGGGAATGGAGCTGATTTGACAGGCTGCTCAAGAGAATCAGGGCTATATGGATGATTGTCAAAGATCCAAGTATCAACAATGTGTGTGACTACAGCCACACACATTAGGGGGAGATGTGGATTCTGGCCATGGCATGTGCCATGATAAACCGGGTCAGCTGCTGAGAAATGTCAGAAAATTTCTGGGAGGCTTGTTTTGTTTCTCAGCACCCATAAAGAGAGATGTGGGTAGAAGTGAAATAGATAAGTGATTGCTGGTCCAGTTGACTCAGAGCTAGGTGAGGCTGCTGGTTCGATGCGGGCAGAGTAATCATCTGGAAGGGCCAGCACCTAAGATATCCTATTGTTACCTGCCTCTTTCCTTTGAATGTCAAAATTGCTAGCGATGTAATTCCTTAGTCCCAGGAAGTAAAACCTTAAACACCTTTCAAAAACAGTTTGCCCTTGAAATCATGCAGTGGTCATACTTTGGCTTGAAAGAGAAAAACTTTGAAATTAGAATTAGTCTAAGAAATTTTTTAATTGCTCATATGTTTTGGTCCCTAGTACATAGGTATCAGCCTCTGTATCCCTTGCACTTGATCCAACTGTATATATGTTTGTTGAACTAGCCAATACCTTTTGGAGATTTTGAGACTGTTTCTGTGCGTAGCCATATGATAGAGTATAGTGGCGTATGTTCTGAATGAGACCTCAATTTATCATGCAAATCCTATACATCACTCCATGCCTCCTAGAAATCTCCTTAAGGATTCAAACTCACCCTTTGTACCCCATGTATGAAAACAGTCCGCCCTTACTATCCACATCTGTGGAGTCAAACAACCGCAGGACATGTGCAGATTTTGTTTCTTGGCATTATTCCCTAAGAAATATAATACAACAACCATTTACAGAGCATTTACATTTTTATTGTATTAGGCATGATCAGTAATCTTGAGATGATTTGAAGTATATGGAAAGATGTATATAGATTTTATGCAAATGCTGCATCATTTGTGTCAGGGAGTTGAGCATCTGCAGATTTTGGTATCCTTGGTGGACCTGGAAACAATTCTCCAGGGCTGCTGAGAGACGACTGGATTTTTTAAAAATTATGTTTCTCAACAGAGTGTAGTCCTCGATTATTCTCTATCGACATACCTATGTATCTATGTATTTAACTATATCTCTATCTATCAGTCACTTATTTGTCTATATCTCTTTCCATCTATGTAATTAGTATTTTCTCTTTCCTGTTTGAATGTAGTATCTTGTGTAAAGTGATCAGGGTCTTTGTCCAGTTCTTCAGCGGGGTAAGACATACATAGACAGTGTTTGGTAAACAGTTCCTCAGATAACTACACTTAGGTCCAACTCCCTAAAGGGACCCCTAGTCCTAATCATTCTTTATGAAAGGCAATAAACAGTAGGGAAAAATCTCCCTCCTCCTGCAGAACACAGAGAAAAAAAAATTACCTAAATTCTGAATAGTCTTCAAATCATGGTAGCTTATCTCCAGGACTCCCTGAGACTCATTCTCTCCAGCCTGTGCTATTAATAGGAAAAAGACAAAAGGTCTCACTTTATTAAAAAAAAATCACTGCCATAACACTTTTATTCACAGTGTGCATGCCCTTTCAAAGGAAATGTTCCCACTAATGAGTCTCCTTCGCGTGTCCATTAGTTATTAGGCACTTCTTAGAAAAACATGAAAAAAAAAAAACCTTTCCTTTAATTAATGTGTCTGCTCTTTGGGCCTCCTTTGGAGATGTTCTTTTTATCTTGAGCTAAGATGAGGAGCAGGTTTTACACTGGCATGTAGTTATCTGTAGTTGATAGAACAATGAGTACCTCTCTCTTGTTTCCATTATTAGTAAGACTGTCTTTGAAAAGAACGGTCCAGGGCTGGAGCGGTGGCTCAGCGGTTACATGCTTGCCTGGCATGCGTGAGGACATGGGTTTGAAACCCAGCACCATGTACACAATGAAGTGTTGGAGCAATGAAAACCAAATGAAAAAATAAATAAAATTGATTCTTCCTTTCTCTCTCACTGTCCCTCTTTCAAAAAGAAAAAAAAAAGAAAGAAAAAAGAAAAAAAGAAAGAACAGTTTACAGGCTAACAAGAATATAGACTATCTGTATTTGGGTCAAAAGTAAGCATTGCCAAAGAAGGAAATGTTTACATAGGAATTGTCACAAATGGTAGACTCCAGGCTCCACACTTCCTCTCTCTTCCTTCAAATCCTCATGTATTACGGAATGGCATGCCTGCCCCCCATCATATGGTTAAACAAAGAGACAGCCTCAGAATCTCCAAAAGACAGTGGCCAATTCAACAAGCAAAACAAGAGAGTTGGATTAAGTACAAGGGATCTTGAGGCTGGTAGCTAAGTATTAGGGACAGAAATGTGTGAGTCATTAAAAGATTTCTTTGTTATAATTAGTCTTTCAAGTCAAAGTATGACCACTGAGAGAAAGAGACAGAGAGAGAGAGAGAGAGAGAGAAAGAGAGAGAGAGAGTGAGAGAGAGAGAGAAAGGGGGCGGGTGCATGAGCAAGCTATCCTTAACTTCCTTGGAAAATAAGAGTCTCCTTTGTGGAGCAAACACCATGAAAAATTTCTGAAAGAAGGACACAGACTAATAGAGAATGTTCCAGAGTACAGAAGAACTGTGATGTGTTGGGTTCATGACAATAGGAGGCTCCAAGTTTGAGAATGATATGGGGGTGGGAGGGTGGTATTCAAAGACAGTAGCCAAGTGGTTTATTGGGATATCACTCTAGGAGTAGTCAGGAGGGAAGTAGCTTCCCTGCAGAAAGCATGACCCTCAAGTGAAGGTGAAAAAGGCAATGTTCAGAGGGTTCAGGGGCATTCACATTCCTACAAGAAAAGGTGATATCCTGCTTGCTGCACAAGCTAGTCCTGACCTGCAGTGGCTTGGCTAATAGATAAGGCATTCACAGCAACAACAGGGAGCAGCAACATAAAGATGAGCACAGTCATCTCTTGGTATCCATAGGGTTTGATTCCAGGACCCACCGTAAATACTGAAATCTGCAGATTCCCAAGTACTTTATATGAACTGACATATCATTTACATTTAAGCAATGTACATCCTCCTGTATATTTTTGATTGTCTCTAGATTACTTATAATACCTAATACAATGTAAATAGTTGTTATACTACATTATTTAGGGAATAATGACAAGAGGAAAGAATCTGTGCCTGTTCAGCACAGATGATATTTTAATCCATGGTTGGTTGAATCTGCAGGTGCAGAATCCATAGACATAGAGGGCTGATGGTATAGGATAAAAGGCTGGCCAGCATTCCAGTTTTTCATATGAATTGGAAAGATGAACTAGAATAGAGAGAAATGTTTATATATGGCCACATGCACACTCAGATTAGCCACTCTGAGCTGGTGAAACAGCAGAGTGAGAGATCGTTGGGAGTTTCAGCATCATTATGGGAACAAGGTGTCTACAAGTAGTGAAAATAGCTGTATAGAGACCCCAGTTTAGTTCAGTGGCTTCTGTTGGGAGGAAGTGTCTAAATAAGAAGGGAGTTCCAGGAGAGCTGATTTCAGGTGAAGGACCATTTTTTTTTTTTAAAGAGAGAGGGACAGTGAGAGAGAGACAGAGAAAGAGAGGAACAACTTTATTTAGTTTTTCACATGGCCCTCGTTGCTCCAACACTTAGTTGTGTACGTGGTGCTGGGGCTTGAACCCGAGTCCTCGTGCTTGCCAGGCAAGCGCCGAAACCGCTGAGCCACCACTCCAGCCCCAGGACCATTTCACATAAGGGATAAATCTAATTCCACTGCACAGTTGGGTGGACTAATGGTTGTCTCTCCCATCTACGTAGTAGATGGATAGTCAACCTGGGCATTAATTCCACCAAGGAGGAGTGTCATGTTTGTCTAGTTTGAATCCAAAGGGTACAGTCTTGAGGTGAACTTCACCTGGGTTACTACCTATTTAAGTAAAAATATTTACTTTCAAAAGGAAGATGGAGGAAATCCTCAGGGAAAAGAAGGCAAAGATGACAGGAGATCAGATTTGGTTCAAAGTTGTCATCATATCACTTGTAAGATCTGCCACCCACATGAAAGTGCAGTGAGTAGAGGAACAATCATGTGAGGTTACTGAAATTCAAATCAGAATAATTGATTTTTGGAGCAGACACAGGCTCTCCAAACTGTAGACTTGGAAGTTTCTCATTTGCCATGTTTTATCAGCAGATATACTTTTTTCTTGTGGCCAGCTAGAAAGCCTTCTGACACATGGAGAATACCAATTAGTTACTGAGGTATCATTTTGATCATACACATTCTGACACAGGTATACCTCATTATCAATTCCTGATGGAAGGAGTTAATGGAAAAATCTTCTATTTGTTTTAGGAAGATCTAACAGATTGCTGGAGCATTTTCCTCCCACAAGAGTTCTGGAATAATAGAGCTTCTCATTATCCAGAGCCCAATATTTTCAGGCATAGGGCTCCTGTGACTGTTAGAACTCATCATCGTGTTCCACTGAGTGCTACGACAGGGTGCATGGGGTGCAGTATGCAGGTGTTTATAACAGGAACATTGGAGATCAAATGTCTCAGCAGCTGGTGAGTCTATCCCCAAGAAGGATGAAATTAAACGTGAGCAAGCATCATCAGGAAGAGCACCAGTGAATGTCCTCTGGGTGAATCTGTGCGAGGGGGAGGAAGCATCAAGGGCTCACGTGGGATTTCTATACGGCATCATTTTGGGATGAGGTGTAACCATCAAACCAGGACCAAAGCACAACTTTGCCCCGTAAACTCCATATCTGGTGGCTACCCTAAAGAAACAGCTGCACATGTACACAGTCATGAAATGTTTATGAAGTGAAAAGTTAGAAACTGTTTAAACTTCCATCAATAGGTTCATAGTTAAATAAATGACATACGTATGCTTTGGAATACTACCTAACAGTTCATCAGAATAAGTTCAATACATGTATACTTATAAGTCAAGTTCTCTAAGGATACTACTAAATAAAAAAAATGAATTCAAAAAATAATATATACAATGCTATCCTATTTTGATTAAAGAAATTTTCTCTCTCTCACACACACAAATGCTGTCTTTCTATATGTACACACAAATGCTGTCTTTCTATATGTACATATATATCCAAGTTGACATATGACAAAATGTCTGAAAGCTGCATATTAAACTGGTAACTATTTTATTCTTCTGAGGAGAAAGGGATTGATAGTCGTAAAGGACATTTTTTTTATCTTCTAAATTTGTCTGGATTTTTAGCATAAAGATACATTCATGTGATACTTGTGTGATTAAAAAATAAGAGATATACTTTAAAAAAGCAGTTGAATCAACCCTTCAAGAGAAGTCTCAAATTTTATCAGAGTAGCAAGAGTATTTGAAGTTGAATGGGTCATAGAAACATACTGTTTAAGAGACATTTTAAGTTTAAAATATTTTGAAGCCTTGCAGGTGAATATTCAATGTCAATAATAAAACACCTCACCTACCTTTCATGGAAAAATAAAAATAAAGTGGAGGGGGGAGAAAAGGAAGCAGGGGAGCCGACCATACAATGCAAAGAACTAAGAGTTGAAGCAATTTTGTAGAAAAAGATATATACAAGGAAATAGGAATCAGAATGATTTTAGATATTGCCAACAGCTCTACTGTAACCAAAGATAATGGAGTTATGTAACAAACAGCACTTTCAATTCTGAGAGATGTTTAGTTTCAAACTGATAATCAATAACCTGACAAACTATCAATTAAGTAATGTAGAATAAAAGTTCTAAAACATTACCCATCATGAAGGACGTTCTTTATTAGAATGATAGACTGATATGAGATAGAGAAAAGCAAATATCTGGGAGTTATCTAACACTGGACAACCCAAAGGATGTTTCTGGAGTAAGAGTGAAGAAAGTCTAAGGTAACCCTTGTGAACTGGTCCAGAGAGCAGCCACTATAGAGTGATTTGGAATGAATGGTACAACTGAAAAAAAGCAATGGATAATTTTTCAGATGTGTTTAGCCATACTAAAAGGAGATAAAGAGATTTAGGAAACTATCAGACTGTACATGGGGAAAATTAGACATAGAAACAGAGAACACATAAACAATTAAAAAATAAGGCCATTGTGAACCCCAGGCAAAAATAAGCTTTTTTTTTTTTTTGAGAAAGGAGACTTATTAGTGTAAGTGGATCAACTGTGAATTATGCTTAACTACTTATAACAACATAAACACTGAATGTTGATTTAGCCTCATATTATGATATATCTATTCTCAAAACCTGAAAGAAATATAAACAGTACACACGTATGCATTTGTATGCATTATATTTGAGAAAGTTAAGTTCCATTTACATAGAAGAAAGCCAATAGATAGCATTTGAAATAGAACAAATTAACACATTTCCACATACATGGATTATTTCAAAGTTTGGAGTTCAATAGCATAAGGAACAGCTAAAGAATCAGTGGATGGTATCTCTGACAGAAGAGATATGAGATTTGGCAGATCTGGGGAAAAAGACTGATGTATTAATTATAAGCTTGGAATTTGATTTGTAAAACTGTAAACAATATCATTTTGGTAAAATCACATTGAAAATAAAATTACCTACTTATCACTAAATGTGATTTTCTTATGATGTGTCAAGTTGGTAAAGGAGAGCAGTGGACAGTGAAGCTCACACAGAGGCAAGTTTCAGGGGTCAGTACCAGTCACTATGGAATTTAATGCTAGGGAATGAAATACAGTACTAATCATGACCTTTGAACACCTACCCTGGCATCATATCATTTAGTGCTCACCTCAGCCCTTGAGATTGGTGCTGCTATTATTAACCACATTTTATATTTGAGGTTAGGAGAAGTTAAATGGTTGGAAAGTGGAGTGCTGGACCTGAGATTAAAATCAAAATTTATCCAAACCTTTTACCTTGGCCATGAATCACACTCCATAGAGACTAGGAGGTTATCGAGAATCAGAAAGGGACAAGAGAGCTCTGACTTTATTCTCCTCCCTCCCCCAGATTAAGCAGTGTGAGAGAGCCAGCAGACTGCAAGATTCCCTACACTTCAAAAAAAATTAAATCCCATGTAATTTGCTATTTGATCAGGCAGTGGTTTGAATTTTAAGAAATAATTTTATTTGAGGTTCTTTTAAACGCAGTTCCTACACAGTTTTAGGTTATTTTTAGATTTGTCAGCACACAATTTAAAATGCTGCCCCGAACCTTTATGAACAACAGTAATACATCAGAGTCTGCAGAGAATGCTCATTTCTTTTGTATTTGATGACCCCACAGAAATCCTGTGAAATAAGCACGGCTGCTGTCACTCACCATTTCACGAATGGGGAGTCTGGAGCTCACACAGATAACAAATGACAGAGTTGTGATTAGAACACAAACTCTGGATTCTTCCTTCTACTTTTTCTGTTGCACATGCTGTCCCTTACCTGCTGTTGTCACTGCAGGGACACATTGGTTTTTGTCTCACACCAAGGTTCATACTTGGGAAAGGCTAACATGTTTTAAATATTTTTCAAATTCATTGATTTCTTACTTGAATTAACTTGAATAAGGAATGGACTCTTATATAGGAAAAATAATTTTTCATTGGTTTCCCAATATTGATATATTATTTATAATATTGACAAAATAAAGTTTGGTAACAACTCCTATGGTAGTCAGTTTTCCATAACTGTAACAAGATACCTGAGATGATTAACTTAAAAGAAGAAAAGGTTCATTTTTATTTTGTTAAAGAGAGGTACAGAGAGAGAGAGAGAGAGAGTGAATCAATTTCATTTAGTTTTTCATGTTGCTTTTGTTGCTCCTACATTTCATTATGTACGTGCTGCTGGGGGTTCAAACCAGTGTCCTTGCGCATGCCAGGCAAGTGCTGTAACCACTGACCCACTGCTCCAGCCCAGAAAAGTTCCTTTTTACTCACAGTTTTGAAGGTTCTAATCCATAATCAACTGGTCTCATAGTTTTATGCCTGTGGGAAGGCCTTGATTCATGGCAGGAATGTATGATAAAGCAAAACCTCTTATATCCTGAGCCAGGAAGTAGAGAGAGGGAGAAAAAAGGAGCCAGGATCCCCTTCAAGAGTACTCCCCCAATGCCTAAGGACCTTCCACAAGGCCCTGCCTCCTGAAGGTCCCATACCTCCCAATAGCACCACCATGGAGACTAAGCCTTTAACACATGGGCTTTTGAGGGACATTCAGCATCAAAAGTATAGCAACTCCTTATGCTTATAGTTCCTATACAACTACAAAACTAAAACAAATTTACTAGTTAAAAAATCATACACCAGAAATAATAATAGCCAAAGAAATCACACTGACTTGAAGCCAGCACACACCTGCTGTACACAGCTGGGGTGCAGCATCTTCAGGATTCGGTCTGTCTGCCTAGTTTACCATGTTCCATGCTGTGGTTCATTCTCCACCACTCATCCCCACCTGAATTGATGGTAAGATCCATTTGTCTTGGTATCTGTTGTTACACTTAATAAACTATGCCAAAATTTAGTAGCTTAAATCAACCATTTTAGTTGGCTTAACACTTTTTGGTCAGAAAGGACATGACTGGATGATTCTTCTCTAGATAACACCGGTTGGAGTAACTGAGGTTAAAAGATGCCTTTCCAGGATGCTGTCTTCTCTCACAAGCCTGGTATCTTGGTGCTTCTGGGTCACTCTTCTTCCCATAGTATATTGACTTCTCCAACTGGCTTAGACTTCGTACAGTGTGGTATTTTCAGGGTTGTCATATGCTACATGTCAGTTGACTTCCAAGAAAAGGAGTAGAAACTACCAGGTCAGGTGGGGGCTATACCTAGAATTGGCACCATATTCTGCTCAATAAAAAGTCGCTGAGATGTCAAGTGAGTGGAGAAACCAGCTCTATCATTGATAGAGGGGGTGCCAGGTCACATTGCGGAAGCATTTGTGATGAGAGATGTTGTTCTAGCCACTTTGGGGAAATACAAGTGCTACATTCAACATAACTGCCCTGTACGTTCTTGTTAGCCAGAGATTACATATTAGTACTTGTCAACATAATTTAAAAAGTAGAGCATTGATCTTGAAGGAAAGTATCAATCCCACTCAGAGGAATAGAATATGCTTTTATTCACATTTTTATTGTTTTGAATTTAAAAACAAATACTGTGGAAAAGACTTCTACTGCTTCCCATATCCAATTTGTCTCTCTTTTCTGAGCATAAGGGAGATCTGTACTTTCCATATCCTTCATTATTATGACATGAATTATGCCCATTTCTGGGCAATTGGAGGGGAGTGATATGTGCCATATCGAAATCAAGGCATTTATGGGGCTTGAACTCACTGTGCTTCTATTTCCCCTTTCTCTTCCAGTACCCTGGAAGCCATATATTAGGAGGGTGGCCTGTCAAGGTGGTGGAATCTTCAAAAGCATCAGCTACTGAAAGACTATGTGAATCAGAATTTTATGAACCCATACTGGAACTATAGCATGAGTGAGAAAGAAACATTTGTATGTTAAATCAATGAAATTTAAGGGCCAATTTGTTTCTGCAGGATAATCTATCTTATTCTAACTAATATTTTTATTATTCACAATATTCTGGTAGGAAGTTCAAAGACTCCAACATAAAACAGTGAGAGGAACACTGTCTTAATTAGAACTAGAATTTTTCAC
>PVKS010037648.1:0-18477 GCA_004027875.1 Aplodontia rufa
CTATCTATACTCACTTTTTCTGCCTGGGCTTTTAATGTCAAATTCAAGAAATCATTGTCAAGGTCAAGCCTAGAAGTTTTCCCCCTATATTTTATTCTAGGAATTTTATAGTTTCTGGACTGACATTTAATTATTTATCCAATTTGACTTGATTTTCATGTATTGTGTAAGGATCAAATTTTTATCTTCTGCATGTAAATATCCAATTTTCTTGATGTCATTTGTGGAAGATTTTTTTTCTCATTGAATTTTCTTGACATCTTTATTAGAGATCATGTAAATACAAATTCATAGGCTTATTTCTGTATTCACTCTTCTTTTACATTGGTTGTGAGTTTTCCTGTAATTAAAACTGTATTGTATTGGAATAGAGTAACTTCTTAATATATTTTGAAATTAGGAAGTAGTTCTCTAACATAATTTAAATTCAGAAAATCTGATACCTCCAATATTGTTCTTCTTTCTCACCCTTCAGCCATTAAGGGCCCTTGTGGAGCCATATGGATTTTAGTAGCTTTTTCTAGTTCTTTAAATACATCCTTGGAATTTTGATAGGGAGGGCTTGTATCTATATATTACTATGGATAGTCTGGACATTTTAATAATATTCTGTTTTCTAATCATTAATGTAGAATCTTTCTGTTTTGTGTGTGTTTCTAAACTCATCAATGTTTTGTAGCTTTCAAAATATAAATATTTCACCTCATCATTTAGCCACAAGCATTCATTTTTTATGTTTTTGTAGAAGGATTTTTTTAAATTTTTTTCAGTTATTCCTTTATTCATACATAGAAACACAAATGACTTTTTGATTTTGTTGATTTTATATCTTGCAACATTAATCAATGCTTACTTGATATTCTTTTTGATGCATTTTTAAAATTCTGCATGTTGTCATTCTTATGGAATTTGGTGAGAAAGTAGCAATTAATGAATTTGTTTATTTTCCAAATGTTTAAATTGCTACTATATTCTGTTAGAACCCCATGAAACATAAGTTCTCAAATGGTATTAATGTCTAAATTAGTTCCTAGATTTATTTGCACACTTTTGTATCTTCAAGGCCAAAAGAGTATTTGATATATAGTAATTATTTCAAAAAGTTTGCAAAGTTATTAGATGGGTGAGTGAATCACTGAAGGCATGAATGGCCACCTACTTTATTGTAGGTATACCAAGAAGAGTCTTCTCTTAAATCACCTCATTAAGGGCCTACGTCTAATGGAAATTCTTTTAAGGTTTTATAGATTTTTGGTTTTGAAGCCTCTTCACATTTCTACAGCTTTGTATAATGCTGAATTACTATAGGAGAAATGGTACACAAGCCATTTTAAACTAAGATATTAGCAGAAATTTGAGTTAACCTAAATAAAATTGTTTGTGAACTATCTAAACTGGTAGAACTTGCAAATTTGCCTTACTGGTATTTTCTTCCTGGTGTTAATCAGTTTCCATTATGGTGACATAATGCCTGACATAATCAACTTACAAAGAGAAAAGGTCCATTTTGGTTTATAGTTTCATACGTTTTGGTCCATTGTCAGTTAGTCCTGTTCCTTTATGATTGTGGCAGCACAGTACATCAAGGCAAGAGTGAATGGCAGAGGAAACACCCCACCCCATGGTGGCAGTAAAGCAAAGATAGCTCCGAAGGGGCCAGGGTTCCACTATCTCCTCCAGGCCTCCAATGGTCTAACTCATTCCCCCACCTAGTCCCTACCTCCTAAAAGCTCCACTACTTCAGTAGTACCAGTGGTTGGGAACCAAGACTTATATGGCCCTTAGGGAAAGACTTATCCAATCCAAAGTACTTGTGATGCCTTGAGAAGAAAGGAGTCTTTAACATTAAGTTCTCTCCCCTTTTACCACAGTTATGGCTGAATCATGCTGAGCTGTTATCTTCAATGTTCTCTGCACTAAAGTTTACAATTTATATTTTATCCAATCTGGTGCTGACTAAATAAACTTTCTTCAATGATAGACACGGGTATTGTCCACACTGTCCTGAACGATAGACACTAGCACATGTGGCTATGAAGCACCAAACTTGTGGCTAGGGTAACTATGGGGTTTAAAGTTTTATGTTATTTTACTTAATTAAAATAGTGGCTATCTTATTGTATGATATTAAACAAAGCATATCACTTGGAATGGATATGATATTAATAATGTTACATCCTTGCTTATGTCTCCAACTTCTTCTCTTAGTGAGTCCTTTTATGCCCTATGAAGGGCCACTCATGGTGAACAGCCTGAAATGTCCTAAATGCATCACACAGCTCAGACCTCTTGGCTAATGTTTTTATGCTTTGTTTTCTCTTCTATCATGTAGTGAAATTCACCTACATGCCAATATTCACCTAAAATATAACTTCTCTGGAAAGTCTAGTTTGATAATTTTTCCATTGTCCGATCCTTAGAAGTAGCATCACTCATTTTTTTCATCCACACTGATATGTACTCAGGAAAGACTTATTTCAAATCAGCTATAACTTTCAAATATGTTTTTTGGGTTTTTTTGTTTATTTGTTTTTTCTTTTTTTTTTTTTAAAGAGAGAGGGACAGTGAGAGAGACAGAGAAAGAGAGAAACAACTTTAGTTTTTCACATGGCCTTATTTGCTCCAACACTTAGTTGTGTACGTGGTGCTGGAGTTTGAACCCGGGTCCTCTTGCTTGCCAGGCAAGCGCTGAAACCTCTGAGCCACCGCTTTAACCCCTCAAATTTTTTTTTGTTTATGTGCATGCATCTACACTTACAAGACAGTACATTGAGGACATCTCTCAAGAATGAAGATACTGTACGATTTCCTTTATGACCTATTACAATGCATTGCATAAGTGCTAAGTAAATACAGGCTGAATGAATGAATACATAAATTGACATTAGTGTCTATGATACTAATCAATATAAAAACTGGTTACATATTCTTGTAAATATCTATTATAAAAAAGCTACACTAAATAAAAGCCATATTATCAGGGTCTATAAAAATTTTATACAGACCAATATTAATTTCATTTAATAGGCTAACATTTACAAAGTAATATATGTGAAAGTAGGATTTGAAACTAGTTGTGTCTTTACAGAATTATATTCATGGTTTCCTTTCAATTCCAACAGGGTATCTCTGTGATTGTATGTACAACATTACTTGGGTAAAATGCTACAAGTTGAAATTTGAGGAACTGTGAATATCCAATCTGGTGCCAAATGATTCTGCTATATCTTTCTCCATGATTGGCCCTAATTGTCATATGTGAAAATACAGAGGGAATGGAATGCACTTGTTCACACACATATGCAATTTTTCTTTTTTTTCAGGGCTGAGGACCAAACTCAGTGCCTTGGGCGTGCTAGGCAAGCGCTCTGCCACTGGGCTAAAACCCCAACCCCACATATGCAATTTTTATTTTTGCAAATTTAACAAGTTTTCAGTGAAAGAACATAATAATTGATGGGTAAAGACATTTTATATTTTTTGAACAATCTAAATTGATAATCCAAGATTGCCAAATTCCTTATGGTTTAATTGATTTTTTCAGCCTGATTGCTTTTTTTTTTAAGAAGGAGAACAGTGAGAGAGAGAGAGAGAGAGAGAGAGAAAATGAATCAATTTTAATAGCTTTTCATTTGACTTTCATTGCTCTGACACTGTGTTGTGTACATGGTGCTGTGAGGCGAGTGCCATAACCATTGAGCCACCCCTTCAGCCCTCTGATTGCTTTATTTCTGTTTTTTAGAGAGGGGGGTGGTGAGAGAAGAAGAAGAAGAGAGAGAGAGAGAGAGGATGAGAGAAATTTTATTTAATTTTTCATGTGACTTTCATTGCTCCAAGACTTCATTGTGCACGTGGTGCTGGGGTTTGAACTCTCCTACTTGTGCATGCCAGGCAAGCGCTGTAACCACTGAGCCACTGCTCCTGGCCCCCTGGATTGCTTCTTATAAGTAATTATTGACCAAATCTAACTGTTCTCTGAAACAAGTTCACTTTTCACAGTGTTTACATGGACAATAAAGCTATGAATTATGAGGGTTCATAATTTATGTATTTGAGTGATGCATTATTGCATGTTTTCACTTGCATTAAATTATACCCTGAAGATAACTAAATATTCTTCAAGCTGTTGCTTCTTCTTCTTTGACATATAAACACAGAATTCCTTGATTTATAATATGAATAGAGATTAGAATTCAAGAATTATTTTTTATTCTTAAGAAAAAGAACATTAGCTTTCAGAAAGTAATTAAATTTTTATGAGAATTTCCATCTATGAACAAAAGAAATTGCACTAGTCATTAAACTGCTCTGCCCGACACTTAATTAAGTTTACTCTTTTCAAAATTAATTTCTTGAAGGTCAAATTATTCTCACATCCATGCTTCTAAAACAGAACCTATTGACAGGTACATATTCTACATAATACAGTTAATATTATCAGTGGGGGTAAGATACCTTAATCACTCATGATGATTCAATCTGACCTTGTATCTCTTTCTTTACTTTCTTCACCATTAAAAATACGTATCCACCTACCTATTCACAGTAAAGTTTTGCTGTTATAATTTAGAAGATAGAATATGTACCCAAGGAGCATGTAAATTTGGGCACAATGGCTTCCAGCCAAAAGGCTGAATTAGTTGCTTTTAGCCTTATATGACAAATTATTACTAGAAAGATGATGTTTGGGGGTAATTAGAACTATATATCAGTCACATTTTCATAACTTAAGAGAGACCATGTGTATGCTTCTTCCCTGAGACTTGATTTGTAAAATCATGTTAAAATTAAGGAAAATAACCACCCTACTTCACAAAGTTTTTGTGAGGCTTTCACTTTTAGATAAGATGTGCTATGTACATACAACTACACCTGAAGCACAGTAATTAATCTGTAGATTCACAAGAAACATAATATGTCAAGTGAATCAGTATGTTCCAAAACTATCACATATGATAACATTTAATCATGAAATAAAATAGAGGAAGGAATACACCAAGCAGATCCAAATCTGCATACAAAAGATCTCCAGTAGGGCAGGAATTCTTATTCATTGCTATACACTAGACTCAAGTAGTGAACAAATTAAACAATACATATATGTGCAGTGGATCAGTGAATCCAAGAAAATATTAATTTATGGAATAGGAATGAGACAGGGGCTGGTGGAATCCTCTTCTTGCTTGAAACCTGTTAATATAAATCTATTTGCCTATGATGAATTTGAGACCATGTCCCTCTGAACAGAATACATCTTTTCTTAGAGGGAGGCTATTAGCTTTAATAGTCTGGTGCCGTGTAAGAATAATAGTTGTGAAAATATAGACTTTTAAATAAAATTTTCCAAATTTAAATATTTGCCAAAAAATTTTGTGGGACTCTAAAGTTCAAACAAACATAACAATAGGAACAAATGATGCACAATTTCCCTGTTAGCAAAGTCTGAACTTTAACTTTGAATATACTTTTCATGACAATCATATTATGTTAACATGATTCACATATGTAAGTAAACAAACGCAGAACCTTACAATCTACATCTAGCAAATGAGGAAATGATTTCTTCCCACAAATGTTATGACAATACAATGAAATAATGACTCAGGAGGAAAAGGGTTTTTAACAAAAATAAAATGCTCCAAAATAACTGATACTGGCTTTATTATATAGCTCTTAGGGTACTTTGTTTCATCAAGTTTACTAACTCTTGCCTCTAATTACTGTGGTGTTTTTTTAAATTTTTTCTTATTTGTATTTATCCATACCTTTCCATGGCCTGTAGGTTAAATTAGCACATACTCTTAGATTGGCAAAAGAACAAAACTGAAGAGAGGGAGGCAGGGAAGGAGGGAAGGCAGGGATAAGGGGGATTATCAATACAACTGGGAACATTCAACTCCCATGAGAAGAACAGACAGGCAGAGAAGCTCAGAAATCTCAAAAATTAATATAGATGTATATGTTCATTCCCAATTATAGTATGGGGGATTACAGACGAGACATGAGTTCAGGGAATGGATGAAGGGGGTCAGATCCTGGATCAGCCTTAACTTACTTAATACATCACTATGTCAATACCCATGCATGTATGCATATGTAACAACAATTCCCTCCAATATGTAAGAATATGCAGAACAAATAAAAAAATTTAAAAAGACCTAAGGAAGTGAAAGCAAAGAGATTAAGATATTGTCTATTTTACACAAGGCTCCTGGGAGCCTTTGGTCAGTTTAGGTGCCAGCTCAGTGTATATACCCAGGAAGGGGTAAGGTTAGCTTAAGTCTAGTCTTTCATCTGTCTTTCTCTGCCCAGTGGGTGATCCTTTCTCTGTCTCATCTGCCTCAAATGAACATATTTTGTTTTCCCGCCAAAGCTTCCTTAAAGCCATGTGCCATTAAAGAAAGTGATACTTTCTGCTGTCCATCAAGTTAGCTCATAGATTCACTGAAAAGAAAAGAGTTGAGATTTTCAGCTCAATCCAGATAAAATTGGGGTATTACTTCATTATTAAAATACAATGAAATTTTACTCTAAGGCAAATGACTCTTAGTACTCCTTTATTTGATTTCATTGTTTAAACATGTAGATTTCAAAATTATTCCCAAGAACTGTGTTCTCTGACATTAGAGAGTGTAAGGTACAAAGCGTTTGTTGCCAGTAGTTAGTGGATATTTAAGAGAAAAAGCTCTTTGCTCATATGAATGAAGAATTCATCTACATAGAAGTGTTCTATAATTTTTTAAGTTTTGAAACAAGAAATTCATCTTAAAAGATCTTGAAATCCACATGTACTTGATCTGAGTGAGGCTTTCCTGGAGCCGGAGACTATAATCAAATTTCAGTTCTTCAGAAATAGCTGTACATTTGCAAAAACAACATTTTCTATTTATTAATACCACCTTTATTCACACTGTGTGTTTTTCCCCATTGATGATTACTCAAAATTTTGTAAGCAAGTTGGTAAATGAATGCATAAGAAAATATTTAGCAGCAGTCACATGGACTCACGTCAGGGGATTTTCATACCATTGAAGAGTATGCTCCAGATGTATTTCATAAGCTGCTTCTCCTGGAATAATGGGTGGGGAAAGAAATTCACAATCTTAATGCTGCATCCCAGAAATCCAGATCATGACCAAAAACTGAAGTATGGTCTTATGGGACAGAAGTTCTTTTGAATTTTTCTGAATTCTAGCCTTCAAACACTAAGAAAAGACAAAGATGATCAAGGATGGCTAAGTTCAAAATTTAATGTGTTCTAAGGATCTAGAATTCTGAGTCTAGATATAGAACATCTTCCACAAAATACCTCCTCAGGAGCAATTAAAAAATTCAGCATGGATAAACTCTGACACATTGCTATGAATTATAATGAAAAACGTATTTACAGTTTCCTGATACTATCACAGCTGAAGTCCATGGCGGCACTTGACATCCTCTGATGCTAGATTCCTGCCAAGGTAGGTCACAGATAGAACCTCTGGTTGATGCTAAATGGAAGACCTGAGGCAGCTCCATCTCAGAAGGGCAGCTTATGTCCCAAAAGCCAAAATTATCCAAAATGACTAATAGCCATTTTTACTAGTTTCTAAAATAGAAAGAGTGAGCCTTACTGTTAGATTTTTTTTTCACAAAATGTTTTGGTTTAGTGTTAGATTAAAAGGTAGAGTTAAATGGACATGATACATTGTTTCAGAGTTCTTTTGCTTTGGAGCAATCTGTATTTTTGTAACCCATTTTTACTGAGGGAGCCACAGAATGACAGTGTGGTTTAAAATTGCCTACCAAGCACAATGTGTTCATGAAAAACTGCTATGGAAATGCTCTTTTTTTGGTTGTTTTATTCAATTTCTCCCAAAGTAGGCAATTCACTGAAGCAAGAAGGTTTATTTTTTTCATACTCCTTTCTCCAAAATATTCTCTATGGTATTTCCCAAAGCATTTCAACAGCATATAACCCATTTGCCTGCCATCTTGCTTTCTAACCCAGCCCTTAAACCTGTCTTTGATTTAATCCTTGTCCATGTGAATAGTGAGAGACAGCGAGGTGCTGGGTAGGAAGTGTTTTTTTTTTTCACATGTGTATTAGTGCCCTAGTGCTTCTTAAATTCTTTTATATTCCCTTAAATTGAGTGGCATGAAGCCTCCTAGAAATCAGAACTCTGACATGATCTCAGTGGTCTGAGATGAAGATATATGTGGGGCTATAATTTTTTCTGATGACTCTGAACTAGAAGTCTCTGCAGGCTGTCCACATTCCGTGACTCTTAGCCTCCATCCATCTTCAAAGCCACAGAGAGCCAATCCAGTGTTTCCTGCAACATGTCACTCTGATAAGAGAGAAGGACAGTGAGAGAGAGAGAGAGAGGAGAGAATCAATTTTTATTGAGTTTTTCACATGGTGTTCATTGCTTTGAGACTTAGCTGTGTACATGGGTGCCGGGCTTTGAACCCGTGTACTTGTGCATGCCAGGCCAGTGCCTTAACCACAGAACCACCACTCCAGCCCCTCTGCCTCTCTTTTCCATGTTTAAGGCTGCATTATGGTTTAGAAATATGGTATCCCCCCAAAAGCTCATGTGTGAGACAATGCAAGAGGGTTCACAGATGAAATGATTAGAAATAAGAGTTATAACACAACCAGTGGATTAATTCCCTGGCAGGGATTAACTGAGTGGCAACTGAAGACAGGTGGGGTGTGGCTGGAGAAGGTAGGTCACAGAGGGCATGCCTTTAGAGTATGCAGTTTGTACCTGGAGAGTGGAACCCTTTCTGCTTCCTGATTGTCTTGTCCTGAACCACTCTTTTCCATCATGGTGCTCTGTCTCATCTTGGGCCCACAGCACAGGAGTCAGCCAGGTATGGACTGATACCTTTGAAACTGTAGGCCCCCAAATAAACTTTTTCTTCTTTACATTTTTCTTTTCAGGTCTCTGTTCACAGTGATTAAAATAGGAAGCTTGTAATTACATTGAGCTCTTCTCTTTACAACCCAGGGTATACTCCCTATTTTGTGGCCTGCTAATTATCAACCTTAATTTCACCTATTGTAATTTCCATTTGTCATGTAATATAACGTATTCATAGGTTCAGGGATTAAGATGTGGGTATCTTGGTGACAAGGGCAGAGTGAAGGACTCTTCTACCTACCACACAGTCTGACCCAGATTTGAATCCTTGTTTCTGTAGCACTTGGATACATAACATTATCTAAAGAAGACACCATTTTGCAAACAGAAAAATCAGAACTTCTCTGACTTGCAGTACTGATAAATATCATGTATTCAGCATTATGTTCAGCATTGTACTCATCCAGATATAATTAAATTACATTAAGTTTGTAAGCACTGGAAATTTTATATATATTCACTCAATTTCCTTCTCTCTATATCCTAAAGCAATAGGAGATAACCATCACTGGCAAGTGGATTTGCCTACACAGACCTCAAAATTTCATTGTTGAGTTCTGTTAAATTAGGGATAGGAGGGACTGGAGCAGTGGCTCGGTGGTTATAGCGCTTGTCCAGCAAATATGAGTACACGAGTTCAAACCCCAGCACCACGTACACAACCAAGTCTGGGAGCAACAAAGGCCACATGAAAAACTAAATTACAAAAACATTGTTTCTCTCTTTCTCTCTCTCTCTCTCACTGTCCCTCTCTGTTTAAAAAAAAAATTAGGAATAGGAATGGGTATTAAGAACAGAAAGCATTAACAAACCCATATGATCATTCACCTAAGCCAGCAGCATGCTCCAAGCAAGGTTTCATTGTCAGTAAAGATTGTGTACTTATACATGATTGTATCTTGCATATTCAAGATGAGTTTCATTTTGACTCCCTGCAAAGTCAAAATCCTTTCTGTTCACAATCTTGTCTCCAGGTGGAACTCTAACACTGATGCCAAAAGCTCCATTCTTATCCATCAATCATGTTTGCCTACATGCTACATTCATCTTAAGACTTAAATAATTTTATGAGCCAGTATCTCACACATCATAGATATTCCTCCAGTTTTCCTATGAATTTGAATGTGAATTTCTTCCCATTTTCCTAGGAATTGGGGTGCTATCAAGAAAAATTAGAAATTTTAACCAATGATATAAGGCAATTGCTAAATTAACTAACTGTCAATGTGTGGGACAAAATAAAGTGTAGTCTAATAGTGATTTGCTTGTTCATTCATTCATTAGTACCTTCATTTACATGTATAGGTTTTTCTGTTTCTAAGAGAAAATACAAGTTGAAATGGGGAGAGCAATTTTAGTTTTGAGTCCAGCATTTCTGTTTTAACATGAGCATACAAAAACTGAATGTTTCTCTTTTTTGTACCTGATATGAAATATCTAAACAATGGGGATGAAACTTCCTGAACTCTATGATGAATAATAGCAATACAACTTTGTAGCCGTAATTCTTACTCAATTGTTCTTATCATAATATGGTCATATATTTTGACATAATTCTAGTAAAAATGTCTAATTATTATATCTATTATAATAACAAGTTGGCAAGATTGAGATAAAATTTTACTTCATTAAAAAAAATTTGTGGACAAAACTCTTCTGGTATTATTAAGATTCCTAGAAAAGCTAACCAATAACACTAAGTAAGAAAATTTTTTTTTCTGTTACAGCTGGTGGTAAGTTTTACAAATCAGTAGACGGTTCTCAGAACATCAAATACAGTATGAAATCAGTCTTCCCCAGTGGGATTGGTTTGCACAGTTATTGGTGTTTTTGAGGAAAAACAGTGACAGATGTTGTATCATTCACTCTTCTGTTGTTGGACAGATTTATATAGGCATTGTACAACTATGTAGCTAATGTTTAAACCAGAATTTCCACAAGTAAAAATATGCACTGTTAGTTTAAGAAGTATGAATGCCTACTGTATTATCTTATGTTGCAATAGCCAAGTATAATGTGGAATTTCACCCTTTTGGAAAAATAACTTGAAAAGGCAGTCCTGGTATTATTTTAACTACAATTGTTTTCCTAAGCATTTTAGTATGTAGGTTCCTTTGATATTTGTTAGGAGTTTTTAACATAGAGTGATATAAGGGAGTAGGTCCTACAGTCAGAAAATTTGAGTTTGAGTTCTAGTTCATTTACTTGTGATCCATGACCTTGCAGAAAACATTTAAATTCACTAAGATTGAAAAGTCTATTTATTTTCTTAATATAATACTTGGTGTGTGGTAATACCCTTATAATAATACTCATTAACTATTATTACTACTTTGTATTTGTTGGGATTTTTTCTGAAATAGAATCTTCAAAGTATTGAATTAAAAAGCCTTTAGTGAAAAAGTTCTACAAATTTGTGGTCAGGCAATAAAGAAATCAAGAGGCAATGACTGATGATGCAGGAACCAGCGACAGTGGCTAATAATGACTGTTCCTTCAGGTAAAGGAAGGGCGCTTATTACCAGGAGCCAAAGAGCAAGAGGAGGGGGTCACTAAACAAATGCTATAGCATGTTCAGAGGAACACAGTCCAAGATATAATCACAGTTGGTGGAGAAGGATGTGGTAGGGACGAACCCAATAGGGTACTCCTTCCATATTCAACCCAATTCTTATATTCAACCCCACCACACATTTTTAAAGATGTGCCTGTATTGAACAATGTATAGACTTTTTACAGTCATTTTCCATAAACAAAATAGTGTAACAACTTTTTATATAACACTTAAATTTAATAGATTTTATAAGTAATCTAGAGATGATTTCAAGTGTACAGGAGAATATAGATTGGTTATGCAAATATTTGCTTAGCATATGTAGATATAAGGGATTTGACCATTTGCAGATTTTGGTAGCAATGCGGTCCTGAGACCATTTAACTGTGCATGCTGAGGGATGGCTGTAAATTCTCCCTCTGCCTTCTGAACTGCTTCATGTACAGCCTTCTTGTTAGACCCAGTAGGACAAGGGAGAAAGAAAACACCATTACACATTCTGTTGAAGTTCCAGACCAACACTTGGGGCAGGACAGAGATTTGTATGAAGTAATCACAAAGGACAGATAAAGAACAGGCAGTGTGTTATTAAACTGAACAATCACCTACTGAGGGGTCTTCATTTCTACTCTTGAATTGTGACCACCACAATTGTCTGCTTGCCAAGCAAACACTTGTCCTGTCCTACCCAGAATAAGGCTGTAATCTCCATTAAAACCCATGGCTGTGGACAGCAGGACCCTGACTCCAGCAATGTGGGATTCTTCTTTATATTCAAGGGTCTCAAGATCATAAGCACACAAAAATTAATGTAATGAAAACTTTCGCAGCCTGGCCTGGGATGTGGAGACAAGATATAGATCTACTTGCATGATTCAGTTGATTTTTTCCCCAGTACCACCAACTCTGAGACCAGCAGCTAGACTACGACTACATTTCATTGTTCTTCACAATGACTTCCCAAGGACAAACTTTGGGGAACCCAGTAGTGTTTAATCAGTTTTATTGGGTCCTTAACAGAAAACTATGAATAGAAGAAGTCGAATGTATTAAATATAAGTCAACAGTCAATACTTGCCATCCATATCAGTAAAAAATTTAATTTAGGAACTCTCTTTCGCATGAAGCGGTTGTTAATTTTAAATTGTCTTATCCAGTGGCAGAGCAGTGGCTCAGCAGTTATGGTGCTTGCCTGGCATGCGTGAGGACCCGAGTTCAAACCCCAACATCATGTGCACAATGAAGTCTTGGAGCAATGAAAACCACATGAAAAACTAAATAAAATTGATTCTCTCTCTGTCTTTCTCTCTCACTGTCCCCTTCTCTCTTAAAAAAACAAAATATCTTATCCACTGAAGTATTTCAGAAAAAATATGATAGTGGTATGATATGTAATTAAGAGAAAACACATTGTTATTACATCTTTTATCCATTGCTTTTAAATCAACTATGTATAATTTAAAGCAACATATTGAGGCAAATCTTTGTCCCTTCTGTTCATTAGCTCAGAGAGCACACTTAACCTCAATGAGGGATCATCCTCTCTTGTACAACTATGATATTAATATTTGTCCTGCTCTAAAGATGGAATCACAAAACAAACATGCAATTTTGAAGGGAATACAGGGTATTAAACCTAGATGTACATTACCATTGATCTACATCCCCAACATTTTTTAAATTTTATTTTGAGACAGAGTTTTGCTAAGTTGCTGGCCTTAAACTTGACATCCTCCTGCCTCATCTGCCCTGAGTAGAGGGGCACAGTGGCATGGGCCTCTTACACGTAAAAAATGTTAGGGAAATTAAAATTAATTTGGGAAACATATTTCTTTTTTCTCCTATTCTCTTGTCTTCTTCTTTCTTCTCTTCCTCCTTTTCCTATTTCTCCTTTTATTCCCCTCATCTTTCTCTCTCTCTTTCTTTCTGTCTCCTGCTGTCCCACATTTTATGAAAAAATTAACTCTGCTGTGATTACACCTAGAGAAGATCTGGGTTTTTCTCAGGAGTTACATTTTGGCTATATCCGAGTCTTTGAAAGAATCACAGAACACCAAACAGGTATTTTAAAGATAAATCCCTTTGAATGCATATTAAATAAGTGGTATTTACATTTATCTTTCATCTTTAATTCGGTGTAATTTATAAAACTGTAATATGCATGATAATCCTTTAACTTTTTTTTGAGGTGTGGTTGGTTTTCTAGTTCCTTGCTAAGTCTGTAAAGGAAAATATGATTTCAAATAATTGGACCGATAGCTGTAGTGATATTATGCTGCCAACATCCCTTGTTTTTTAATATTTTATTCTCATCATAGAACAAGTATGATATAATATACCAGGTGGAATTTCCCTCACTCCTTAGGGCTCAGGAATGAAGATAAATTAGCTATGTAATAATATGGTATAACTTTGCTGTGGGGTTTAGCAGAGGTTCCAGTTGTGACGTGATAGCTAAAAGATTTTTCACAACATATTTTCCTAGCTGAAATTTGTTATGTCCAGAAACAAGATCTGCCAAGTTTCAAAATCTTATGTAGATGTTAGATTTTTTTAGACAGAAGGGATTAACACAACTTAGGAATGTTTCAGTAACTACAGCCCCTGCTTTATCCAAAAAAAGCAATCCAACAACTGAAAGAAACACTGTTCAAAGACCTCACAAAATAAACAACTGCTATTTAAAAAGTTCATCTCTATTTCTTTCTATAAAGCACATTAAACAATCCTGATAGAAGGCATTTGCATACTAAGTATGATTTTGCATGCAGCATACATGCAATTGTGAGTGTACGTGTATATGTGTGTATTTTCATAATGTGGATTATTACTGGGGAGGCAAGGCATCCAGAAAATGCGCATTCATATTTTCAGTGCTGTGCAAAAAGTCTCATAGCTAGAGATCCTGCATGTTTGACTCACTTCCAACCACTGTTTCAGTCCATTGATGTAATGAAGAACATTATATCCAAGTCAAACAAACTGAATTCAAGTCTAGATACTTCCATGTGCATGCTCCCACTGATAACAAAAGTCATTAAACTTTCAAGAGTTGAGTTTCTGAAATAAGCAAAGATGCAGAGAGAGCACTGAAAGACCTGTGAATTCTGAAATATTTTAGAATGTACTTTAATTTTAGAATTCAGTTATCTTTGGTTTACATTGCCCCACCCCCCCAAAGTCAATCCTAAACAAATATTTTTGGTAAAAAATTTTTAATAGATCTTATATTTTAGAATAATTTGGTTATAGAAAGTACATAAATTTCCTCTCTGCCCTGATTTTTCTTGTTAACTTGGGAATGCAATGAATTCACCACCGCAATTTTATACAAACTAACAACCTGAAAGTGCCCCGTTGATAAGTGAATTGTTTCATGTATTTATTCCTGTCTCTATACTTTGTATCTGTTCCAGACTGTCCTAAGGTTTGAATCATACAGCATGTAGACCTTTTAGATTGATTTCTTTCTCTTAGCAACCTGTGCTTAAGGTTTCTCCAGATCTTTGAACTTTCATAGTTCATTTTCTTTTTTGTTGAATAATATTCTATAGTATATGTATACCACATTTTGTTTATTTATTAACCTATTTAAGGACATTTGGCTGTTTTCAATAGTTGGTGATTATAAATAAAACTACTACATACATTTTTAGGCAGATTTCTATTCAGGCATAAAATTTGAACTCATTTGAGTAAATACCTCGGAGCACAATTGCTGGAATATGTGTGAAGCCTGTGTTTAGCTTTGTAAAAGCCTGCCAAACTGTCTTGCAAGCTTATTTTACAATTTTGTATTCCCACCAGCAATGAATGAGAATTCTTTCCAAAAAAATTACTTTAAAATTGTAATATAAATCAATATCAAAATTCCAATATAAATCAGTCAAAATAATTTGTGAATACTAAAAATTTAATAGATAAAATCAATTAATTTGGATTTCATACTAAAGAAATTCTTATTTATGCAAATAAAAAGCATTTAGATAGAATTTTGTTATCTTACATATTTGATCATTCATTAGAATATGTATATAATGTATTCCATATTTATGGAAAAGATGTTCATATGTAAGATTCTTT
Source organism: Aplodontia rufa (assembly GCA_004027875.1). Lineage (NCBI taxonomy): Eukaryota > Metazoa > Chordata > Mammalia > Rodentia > Aplodontiidae > Aplodontia > Aplodontia rufa. Next base: position 15,547 of record PVKS010037648.1, read on the forward strand.
AAAAACAATATTAGCTCCATTCAGTAAGTTGAATACATTTCATGTACTTCATATTACTGTAAGCTTTTTATACAATGGATGGGTCCCAGAAATTTTTGCAACATAAATAGTGCTGATAATATTTAATATCCATACTTGACTTGTACTTGATATGGATGCTTTCTTGTGATCAAATATGTCTTAGTGATTGAAAGAATTATAACAGGATATTATTTCATAAGAAATTAGATTTAGATTTTCAGAATGAAAATGTAAACTTTTTATTTCTTTTTTTGGGGGGGGGTACAGAGATTGAATCCATCGGGGGCCTTAACCACCTAACCACATCTTCACCCTGCTTCATTATTTTGTTTTGAAAGAGTCTCGTTAAGTTGCTTAGGGCTTCGCTAAGTTGCTAAGGCTGACTTTGATCTTGTGAGCCTCCTACCTCAGCCTCGCACATGGCTGGAAGTACAGGTGTGCACCACTTCACCCTTCCTGGAAATGTAAATTTGTGAGTATGATATTATTTCCAACCCTCCATATCCAAGGCTCCATATATGAAGACTTAAAATTAATTTCAGTGTTTTCTTCAGTTCCTAAAGTTTAGAAAGCAAATATTTAGAGAATCAACTGCTAATCCTAAAGTCAAAGTATTTGTCTGATCCTAGATCTGCAACTTTTTTTGATATTTAACATGGTGTAAGCGGTTTGAATTTTATTAGCCTTAATTTCGCCATTTATAAAAGTGCATTTTATAGTGTAGTTGTGGGGGATAAATGAAACAATAACTGCAAATACTTTAACATAGTAAGGAAATAGCAAGTAATACATGTTAATGAGTATTAATTATCATTATCAGTGTTTGATTTGTATTTTTGGACTAACTACTCTCTCTGTCTCACTTTTTTTTTTATTAGAAGTATATAGAGATAAAATTGAGGGGGAAACATTATCAAACCATCAGTAACCAATGTATATATACTTTGTTATCCAGGGGTAATGCCTAATCATGGATGCTCAGCTTGGGTTTCCCCTGTTGCAGTTTCCCCCATAAGAACTCTTGTGTTAAATGAGTATCTCATGGAGGAATGACATTAGCTTCTGAGATGGTTTCCCCATATTCCCACTCTCCAGTCTCCTAGGAGTTCTTCATACACCCTCCTCCCTCCCCATCCCCCTCCCTATGCCTCCAAGTATCCTACGCTGAGAATCATACAATTTGAAGTTATTGTTAGGTTAGCCTTCTAACCTAAGGCTTCCCCATGTATTCTAGCTTCCACAGATGAGAGATACCATTTGGCCCTTAAGTCTCTGAGATTGGGATACTTCACTTAGCATAATTCTTTCCATCTCCGTCCATTTGATATCAAAAGCCATAATATCGTCTTCTCTAATGGCCGAGTAACATTCCATTGTATATATGTACCAAAGTTTTTGTATCCACTCATCGAGTGAGGGGCATCTGGGTTGGTTCCATAATCTAGCTATATAGTAAATTGAGCTGCTATAAACATTGATGAGGCCACATCACTATAATATGCTGATTCTAACTCTTTGGGAAAATCCCCAGGAGTGGGATAGCTGGGTCATAAGGTGGTTCCATCCTTAATTTTTTGAGGAGTCTCCACACTGCTTTCCATAGTGGCTGAACCAGTTTATAGTCCCACCAGCAGTGTGACAGTGTTCCTCTTCTCCCACAGCCCCTCCAGCATCTGTTATTGTAAGAATTTTTCATTTTTCCACTCTAACAGGAGTGAGGTGGTATCTCATTGAAGTTTTGATTTGTATTTCCCTTATAGCTAACGATGTGGAGCATTTTCTCATATATTTATGGGCTTTCTGGACTTCCACTGGAGAGAAGTTCCTTTTGAGTTTTTTAATCAATCGGGCTTAGCAGATATTTACAGAATATTCCATTCTAAGACAGCTGAACTTACCTTCTTCTCAGCAGCTCATATATCCTTCTCTAAAATATACCACATCCTAGTTCACCAGGATAATCTTAATAAATATAAAAAGTGGATATAATCCCATATATTCTCTCAGATCATAATGCTATGATCTTAGCAATCAACAAGACAAACAACAGAAACTATTCAAATACTTGGAAATTGAATAATTACCTCTTAAACGAAGGATGGGTAAAAGAGGAAATGAGAAAAGAGATTAAGAAGTTTTTGGAATTGAACGAGAACAAGGAAACAACAAACTGAAACCTCTAGGACAGTATGAAGGCTTTCTTAAGAGGTAAATTTATAGCACTGCGTGCATACATCAAAAATCTAGAAAGAGATCAGATTAATAGCGTTATGCTTCAACTCAAACAACTACAAAAGGAGGAACAATCCAATCCTAAATCTAACAGAAGACAGGAAATTACCAAAATCAGAGCTGGAATCAACAAAATTGAGAACAAAAGAACTATACAAACTATTAACAAAACTAAGAGTTGGTTCTTTGAAAGAGTCGACAAAATCCACAGACCCCTTGCTAACCTCACCAAAGGGAAGAACGAAATGCAGCAAATCAACAAAATCAGAGACGAAAAAGGGGATATCATCACGGATTCATCCAAGATACAGAAGATTATCAGAACCTGTTTTGAAAACTTATAATCTGCCAAATTTGATAACCTGGAGGACACGGACAGGTTCTTGGACACACACGACATCCCCTCTTTAACACAGGAGGACATTGAAAACCTCAACCAACCTATCACAGAAAGCAAAATTGAAGCAGCAATCAAAGCTCTCCCCAAAAAGAAAAGCCCAGGTCCCGATGGATATTCGGCGGAATTCTACCAAGCCTTCACAGAAGAACTAACACCGATCCTCTACAAACTCTTCCAGGAAATTGATAGAGAGGGAACACGCCCAAACACTTTTTATGAAGCAAACATTACACTGATTCCAAAGCCCAACAAAGACACATCAAAGAAAGAAAACTACA
>PVKS010037649.1:0-18478 GCA_004027875.1 Aplodontia rufa
TTTTTTTTTTTTTAAGAGAAAAGGATAGAGAATGAGAAACAATTTTTATTTAGTTTTTCATGTGGCCTTCGTTGCTCCAAGACTTTTCTGTGTACGTGTACGTGGGTGCTGGGGTTTGAACTTGTGTACTCACACAGATCTGCCAAGTGCCCTAACGGCTGAGCCACCGCTGCAGCCCCTGAACCACAATTCTTAACTTTTCACCAAGTGCTCTTTTCACTGAGGTGTGTCCTTATTCACTAAGACAGCATCAAAATACTGAAATCAATTGTTTAATGTTTTACATGCTTTGTGCCTTCAAGGAAAATGTCTCAGAAACACTTGAGTCAAATTTTTCACTTATGTATTTATTCATTTATTATTATTATTGTTTGTTTGTTTGTTTTTGCAGTGCTGGGGATAGAACCCAAGGCCTCACACATGCTAAGAAGTGTTCTACCACTTTAGCTACGTACCCAACCATAATTCTCCATTTAAGACTTTGCCACATGGAAAAATTTTAAAGCTTAGGGCTTTATGTAAAATTTCTAATCAAGATATAATTTATTAACAACATAAGCATATAATTATCCACAATGACATTTCACTGTGAACCTGTGCTAATTTTTATTTAAGCAGTTTCCTGTTAATGATCATTTAGATATCTCTCATCTTTTGGTGTAAATACATTGTTTAACATATGTGAAATTATATATAGATAAATTCCCAGAAAAGGAGCTTACTCTAATTTAACTAATTTCACCTGCTGGGATTTATTTTTAGCACATTCTAAGCAACAAAATAACTAGGCTGTACTGCTGTTGCTGCCCCTGACTAACTCTAACCACTCAATGCCAATTCATCTACTTGAAATGTGAGAAGTTCAGCTTTCATTTTTCCTCCACATAGATAACTAATATTTTTTTCTACTCATTTCTCGTTTTAATTACCATCCTCACTTGGTTCCAGCTGTTCAGCTGGTGCACCCAGTTTTATATGGAACTAGAACTGTAATTTTCAGCCCCTGAAATACAGAAAAATGGCCATCAGAGATGTAGGAGAAGACACAGTCATTCCAATACCAATATCAAACAGGGGCTCATGCAGTTCCCAGCTCAAATTAAGTGAGTTTTATATGACACAGCAATTAAAGGTGAATTTAAGAGCTTCCTGGAATATCATTTAGAGCAGATATGCAGGCATCCTCTTGTATAAAACCTGGAACACTGACAAACTCTAGCAGATTGCATCTTACAGGCATGGAAATTGTGGAACAAACAGTAGCAGTAATTCCAGTTTTGTTGTCTGGAGTCTCAAATGACATTCATAAGTATGGTGCAGTTATGTGCTTAACTGAAACTATTGATTAAAACAAAGCTTTGAATTAATTGGGAATCCTCACACCTATTTTATTCCTGCTTCTCTCATTAAGAATCATAGTTGATCTTGAGTATTAACCATATCTGCAAAGTATCAGAAAAAATGAGGATAAAAAAGGATAAGTAAGCATATTTTGGCACATTTAGAATTTTGAAATGATTTAACTACAACTTGTAACTTTTCAAAAAATCAGATTTCAGCATTAATTACCTCAAGGAGTTAATTCATTCATTCAATATAGTTATATTTCCCATTTTTTTAAGATAGGAAGAGAAAGAAAGAATCAATTTTTTATTTAGTTTTTCATCTGACCTTTGTTTCTCTGACACTGTTGTGTATATATGGTGCTGGGGTTTGAACTCAGGTCTTCATTCTTGCCAGACAAGTGTTCTAACCACTGAGCCACCACTTCAGCCTGTGTATTTACTTTTTTAAAGAAAAAAAAGAGCCTGGTTTCCTTGTATTCTGTTTAATTACATGGCTTTTGCTGGACTGAGGGAAAGGAAATATCATTAGGCATAAATTTGAAATGCATCCTGTTCAAATGGTACACTCTCAAGTTCTGTTCCATAGGACACAATGGTAAGGACACACTTTTGTTAAGTTTCTGTGGTTAAATGTGTTTGGGAAATTGCACATCATATTGTCATCCTAAAAATTCTCAGTTTACATTAGTATTTGAGGTTCTGAGACGTCCTTCAGCAAGAAGGGTTAATTGATCCCCAGAAGCATGAGCTCTCCAACTATGGTGAGCTAACTAATCATCTGAAGATCTTGTTAAAACAGATTATTGAGACACATCCACAGAATTTCTGATTCATCATGTCTGGGACTTGGCCCAAGACACTGAATTGCTAATAATTTCCCCAGTTATGCTCATGCTGCTGGTATAACAACCATACTTTAAAGACCATCATCTCAGACCTCTCTGCACAGATTCTCTTATATTGATTTCTAAATAGTTCGTGTTTTGAAGTTAATATGATTGGAAGCTTTTAAATTTGATTTTCTAATTTTCAATACTAATATAGAAGAATATAATTGAATTTTATATCTTGATCTTGCATTGAGTGGTTTTCTTAAATTTACTTTCTCATTGTTTTTGTTTGTTTTGTTTTGTTTTTTGTTTTTGTTTTTGTTTTTTTAACAGTATTGTTTTGTTTTTTGGTGCTGGGGATAGAAACCAGGGCCTCGTCTATGCTAGGCAAGTCCTCTACCACTGAGCTACATCCACAGACTTTAAATTTACTCTTAGTTCTAAAGCAACAATTAATTTCTTAAGATTTTCTAAATGAATAATCATACCATATGCGAATAGACAGTTTTACTTCCTCCTACCCAATTTTTATGGATTTTTCTTTTCTTTTATTTCAATATCTAGAACCAACAAAACAATGTTGAATAAAAGAAATCAAAATGGATAACTTTAGTGCAGTCCCAAGTTTACTAGGAAGGCATTCAATATTTCACCATGAAATACGATGCTAGCGGTAGCTTTTTTATGGAATCTCTTTATTGGAATAAGCAAGATTCTTCCTAATGCCAGTTTGTTGACAGACTTTAATCATGAATAAGTTCTGAAATTCATCATATGGTTTCTTTGTTTCACCAAAAATGTTATAAGGTTTTTTCCTTATTGTACATTAATAAAGCAAATGACAGTGATTAATTTTCCAATGTTAAATTGGCTTGCCTCACTAAGATGAAATGCATTTCTTTATAGTGTATTATTCTCTTGGATTCAACTTTTAAGTGTTTTTACCCTGTTATTCTTTCTTTCCTTTTCTTTTTTTTGACTTTATCATTTTTTTCCTTAATTCTATTTTAATTTCTATATGGATATTTTTAGCAATACATCCCTGTTTTACACAGTTTCTCAAAGGATTTTATTATAGCTATTAATTTATCATACTTTACTTCGACTTGATTTTGAACGCTATAAAATGATATTTTTATGCATAGAAGTTTATATTTTTTGGATATTTCAAAATTTGCTTGTATTAGTCTATTTTCCTTTACTTGAGCAAATACCTGAGATAAATCAACTTATAAGAGGAAAGGTTTATTTTGGCTTACAGTACTGGAGGTTTCCTCTCATGGTCAGTTGGACCCATTGCTTTTGGTCCTATGGCAAGGCAAGAAATCATGGCAGGGAACATGTGCTAGGACAAGCTGCTCATCTCATGACTGCCAAAAACAAAGAAAAAGGAAGGAAGGGTGGGTTCCGAATATCTTCTTAAAAGGCAGGATTCCAACAACCTAACTTCCTTCCACTAGGTTCCACCTCCTAAATGTTCCACCACCTACCAGAGGATCACAGGCTTTTGACCAATCCTTGAACACATGGCCTTGGGGGACATTAAAGATCCAAACTACACGGGGTAAAGCACTTGTATCATATGTACCCTTGCTTCAACTGTCTCACGTTTTCTCCGTTACTACTTATGCCTTGATTTGTTTCCATTTAGTTTTAGTTGATTTCACCCAATAGGACTTCCTTTAACATTGGTTATAGATCAGTTTTCCTGGTAACAAATTCTCTAGTTTTTAAGTATCTGAAAATGTCTTTATTTTTTAAGAATATGTTGCTGAGGGACTGGAGCAGTGACTTGGCGGTTACAGCGCTTGCCCAGCATGTGTGAGTGCATGAGTTCAAACCCTAGCACCACATACACAGCAAAGTCACAGAGTAACAAAAGCCACATGAAAAACTAAATAAAAATTGTTTCTCTCTTTCTCTATCACTGTCCCTCTTTCTTTAAAAAAAAAAAAGAAAGAAAGAATATGTTGCTGATATGTAATTCTGAGTTGACCAGTTGCTTTTTTACTCTTTTTCCAGCTTCTAGTTTATCGACCTTATCTTTCATAGAGACAGCATAATTTTTATAGTGTCTGATATATAAGAAATCAATTTTCTGTAGCTGCCTGCCTTCAAGATTTTTTTACTTGATATCTAACTTTTTGCAATTCAACAATAGTGTGCCTACTTGTTGTTACTGTATGTATGTCATTTGTGATTTGTTGAACCTCTTACATTTGTAGGCTATTGTCTTTTTTATGTTCTCAATAATTGTATCTTCATATTTTTCTTCTGTCACATTATCTTTTTCTATCCCCTGGAACTTCAAATGTGCAAATATTGGAATACCTAGTAATTTCTCTCAAATTATTGAAGTTCCATTTATTTGTTTATGCTCAATATTTTTCCATGGCTGTTCACCTTGAATAATTTCTATTAATCTGTCTCTAAATTCATTCATTTTTAATCTGCCATCTTCAATCTTCTTTTAAGTTCATCTACTAAATTTTTTATATAAGGTATTATATATTTTAGTTTTTTTCATAGTTCTCAAGTTTTGCTAAGGTTTTCCAAGTATTCATTCTTGATGGTCATTTTTTTCCTTTATGTACTTAAACTTACTACTGTTAACTACTTCAAAGTGATTATTAATTTTATATTTGGGTTTTCTCTATGTCTATTTCTATACATTGCTTTTTCTTTTGACTACCAGTAACACGATCTTGTTTTTTCCAAGTGCAGTGATGGTGGTTCTCTTTTGTTTGTTTACCTTGGACTATTGTTTTCAGTATTAGGTCACAAAAAGCAAAAACTTTACCAATGAGTTAGCTTAAATCTGTGACACTTGGACCTTACATTTCTTAAAAATGAGTCAGCTTCAATTTTGCCCTCACTCTAAGATTTGTTTAGTCCAGTTTGTAATAAAAGTGTGAGGGTGTGGCCCTTCTGCAATTGCAAGGAAAACCCAAGGTATATAAACCAGACTCAGGTGAAAATTTTATCACCCCTGCAGTTGACAAGGAGCTAACATATATGCACAACTTTTTTATATTTCCAACTACTATTGTTTCCACCATATTTCTTTGAATCTTCCTTGTACATTGAAAGGTGAGCCAAGAAGTTAAGAACAATTTACATGCTATTTTGGGGACTCTTCCCTTCTTGGGATTTCCCCCTTCAGTTTCCAACTGGTCTGGTAGTACCAATCTCTGTCCTCTGATTCTTTAAGCTATAGAACAGCAAATTTATTCTTAAATCATACCTGACCCATTCCATATGAATTTTAAATACCTTTAGAATAAAAGCCAAATAAATGTGAATCTGACTCAGTACTATTTAATTCTTTCAAGAGTTAAATCCACTATAATATATATCCACTTTTCATTCTAAAGGGACTCCAAAGTGGTTCATAGATTATTTTTTATACTATTTGTAGGAAAGTGAGTCTTACACAAGCTACTTTGTCTTCAACACAATCTGAACTTATTTTTTCTTATGATATTCATAGGCATTTCTTTACAGTACCTTCCAGCAACAAAAGTTCCTTTGAAGACCATCAAATCTAGGTTGACTTGCTATCTCCTTCATAGCTAATTTGGTCTTTTGTCCTGACTTTAAAAGGATTTTCTCTTCACAGGAAAGAAAATGTACTAGGCTATCTCTTGGCATATTTTGACACATGTCAACTCATTCATTCTGCAAATTTTGTCATCTACTATGTGTCCTCTAGTATACAAATTTTTGGGAGTACAACAATGAACAAAACAACAAAATTTTGTTAATAAGAGTGCTATTTTATAATAAGGGAAAATTTATGTTTTAAAATAATTATTTAGAAATAATAAAGTATAAAGAGAAGAGTGCTATAGAGGAATATAAAGTTAAGTAGGATACTTTGTAACTGTACCGCCTTCATATTTATATTACTTTTTAATGGTTTCCACACTTCATAAATGCATCACAATTGATAATAGTTCATATTAGCATACTATTTCTTTCCTTGATCTAAAATGACCTTATTTATCAATAACAATAAATATACATGTCATTTGTTTTTTCTATTTTTTCACAAGAAAAAATAATTATTTTGGAGTAATATGGTTGCCTTTCAAAGAAATTTTAATTATACAATTTTTAGGATTATTGATGCTTCATATTTTATATTCTTTAATCTAAGCATGAATATATCCATCAATATTTCTTAAATAAATTAACACTTTCTAGTCTACATTTTTGCTGTGCTAATAATAATGAGAAAGAACAAATTCTCTTTAAAAACAAAATAAGATTGCTTTGTTTCATGATTGTGTTGAAGGCAAGGTGAATTTCTAAGTAAACAGAAAAAACTGCTTCCGAAGTTAGTGGAACTGGTTCAGGAGCACAAGAGATCACATGCCTGTGTGTGTGTTTGCATGTACACATGATATATTAACACATTTTCCAAGAGCACTGCTTTCTTTTTGCTTTATGTTAAAAGCTCATATGGATATACATGTGAAAGCATATACATATACATGTAAAAGAGGATTCAGCATAGTTTTACATAGCATCAACTAAGATTCTCTTATTCTTAGTAATAAATACTAATTGCTTCAGTTTTCACTTTTAGTCTTAAATTAGCCTTTTCTTCAATTTTCCTTACAAAAATACAGGGTAATTTTATTAAAATCCAGTATGGCACCTTGTAAGTAGGCACTGATTGTTCTTCTGCCCATCATTCTTTGACTTCTTTTGCTCTTTTTTCTGCTGGTCAAGGAAAATTCAAAAGACCTGCCTTCCTTTCAATAGCTTTCAGGCTGTGTTCACATTATAGCTGAAACAGCTTAGTCAGTTCAGCCAGCTAGTCACTTCAGTCACACCTTGAGTTTAAATCCTTTGGATTAGTTAGGTAAGATGAAGCTGTCACTGTGATGATTTGGAATAGATACAAACTGAGTGGGACCAGATCTGAGCTCAGCCAGTTGGCGCAGCCCTGCTCCCCGCAGCTCCATGTCAGGATGTCAGGATGCTTGCTCTCTTTCCTGTTGCAGCCCTTCTGGGTTTACCTCTATTCCAACATCTTGAAACTGAGAGGGAGTCTTCACCCGATTCTTTTTTGTTTATTTGCCTCATATTTTTTAAAGTGATGGAGGAGGATAAAGAATATGCAAACATTAAATCAAAGCAAACCTAACAAGGCTCTTCTGAACCTCAACAACCACATTGTGAAATGTTGAAGCAGAGGAAAATCTTATCCATTTCAAACTTTGGTGGTGGACACCGTATGTTCCATGTAGTCTCAGAAACTGATAGGTCATGCACATGGTGAGGAGGGTGGGTAGGGTGAGGCAGGTGGGACATGGGTCCCCGGTGTGGCTTAGGCTGTGCTCAAGGGACTGTATTTTTCCACACAGGCACATTTTATATTCCTGTGCTGGTTTTACCAGTTTTCTATAACAAAGACGCACAAGAGATAATTAAGTTACATCTTTTAAGGAAATATTTGAGCACCAATAACTTAGTTCACATCTTTCATTTTATAGATAGGGATATTTAAAATCACAGAGGATGTGAACTTCCCTCAGTCAAGCTGCTATTTAATGTTCAAATTACGCCTTCAAATGTTGAAGAAAAGCTTACTCACCCAGTCTCTGAACCACATCACAAGACCTATTGCATAAATCTCCCTTTAATTAGTAAAACTAGAGGCAAACTTCAGAGATTTGATATAATGAGCTGTATTCGGGCTGCAACGTTATAAATCATTCCACCTTTTCTGGTGGATACTCAATTGAGTCTAAACTGCCATTCATAATAAAAAGGTTGATTATATATATGCCATGTACCAGGCAATATGCTTGATGTTGAGGACATAAATATGGAGGAAAATTGGTGTAGTCTCTACATGTTTTACATTGTATCAATAAATGAAAATATATGTATAAGCACTTTAGAGCACACACTGAATTGAGCTATAATAAAACATAGCTACTGTTCATTGGAAGTAGGGTTGTGTCAAGCAGTTTATGTATAAACCTTACCATTATTAGTTTTTCTAATTTATAGGAAATTATATTGAGTTACTTAGAGGGCTATGTAACATGTTCAAGATCATAAAACTATTTCAACTCTAGATCCATGACCAAAATTCAGGTTGATCTACTTCTTAACTCTTCCTGGGTATCAGGAATTTTCTGTATCTAAGAATCACTAATAAAAATTCTTGGTAGTATTTTAGTCTTATGGACTGACATACTGTGGAAGGCAAGGGGAAGAAAAAAATGGTTGCAGAGGTTTGTTTATATTTGAAAATTTAAAAATAAAATTCAAATGATAGAAATATGTAGCATTTAACCTACATATAAAACTTTAACTGTAAACTATGTTTGAAAAAGTGAGTGCCAATGTATCAGTAGTAGAGCATCTGCTACTTGTGCTTGAGGCTTAGGCTCTGGTTTCAATATCCAGAACCCCTCCTCCCCCAAAAAGCAAAAATCTGATTAGTAAGTGAATGTCTCCTGAATATAACAAAGTATGTAATATACATAAATCTTTAGTAAATCAAGATCCTAATTTCCACTTTCAGAAGTTACATAGTAATGTAAAGGCTTCCTTCCACAAGTGAACTTAAATTCTTAGGAGATGTTACACACAACGCAAACTCTGGTTAAATCATGGTCCTTTGGACACGCACTTGTATTTTCCTTTGGCCTCAGTTCTTGGTGTGCACCATTCTTAGCAGGAAAACAGTTATGGATGAATTAGTTCAGCCTATATCCCTAGGCACCTAAAAGAATCCCTGTGATTATGAAAGCAAAGACTCTGGCAAGCAGCTAGAAAGAAAAGAAATATATTTTAACTGCTAATTAGAAGGTTTTCTAGAAGGGCTAGAGCAGTGGCTCAGCAGTTATGGCACTTGCTTAGCATGTGTGAGAATGTGGGTTCAAACCCCAGCACTACACAGAAAACAAAGTGTAGGAGCAATGAAAGTCACATGAAAAATTAAATAAAACTGATTTTCTCTCTATCTGTCCCTCTTTCTTGAAAAAATAAAAAGAAGATTTTCTAGATTTATTCTACCTTAATCTCAGAGTAGCTTGCTGAGAAGGCACTAACCTAGTCTCTAAATTTTCTTAATAATTTTGCTTTTGTGAGATCTACATGATTTCTTACACAATTTCCATTTTTCTTATGAAAATGGGCCCAAATTATATTTATAATTACATATTTTATTCATATAAAGCAATATTTTCATTTCAGTGATGTATTAAATTATCTCCATTATACATTTTGTAATACTTTATTAAATCTAAAATATCATTGACTATAAGATCAATCATTAATTTATATACCACTAAAAAAGGCAAAACACTATTACTTAACTTAGAACTCAGTTCTTTATCTCTTAACATTTTATATTATCCTTAAGGGAAGAAATGTTTTAGATGTAATTAGAATTGATTTTTAATCATAAATACTATATGACTACGTAAAATAAAATAAGCAAAATAAAATTTAAAAATATTTCTAAAATTTTTTCTCAGCATTTGATTCTTCTGAATCACTTTTCGAATTAAAAGTCATCAATGTCCAGATTTTCTCCCAAAATCATCTTCTCTGCAATTATGAACAATGGTTATGCACCATTTCCTAAAATAATGAATTATTCTAAACCAAACTTCACACATTCTACAAATTTTAACGCTAACTCTTTCATTATCTTACCAGGAAGTGTCAACAAATTGTTTTCCAACAAGTTCCAAGTCATCTGATACATGAGATCCTATAATGTTCTTGGTCTTTGCAAAATTATAGAATTATAATTATTTATATGAAATTTCTGTTTCATTCATACAACCTAGCATCATGTTGTTCTCTCCTGGTTATGTATTTCATATGCAATAACTGTGTTCAGTCAAAGATGATCATATACAGTATTTATGATATCATTAAAAATGTAATTAATTTCAATATGTGTGGTGCTAACAGTACCAATACTTATTTTTTAATATATTTTTTAAAAAGAGAGGGACAGTGAGAGATAGAAAAAGAAGTAATTTTGTTTAGTTTTTCATGTGGCTTTCATTGCTCCAACACTTTGTTGTGTAGCAATACTTATTTTAAAATGGCATCATGTGAACAGCTTTGACCACAGTGTCATAATCAAATACCTGTAATATTTTGTTTACTGTAATACCAATTATCAAACAGGTTCTTGTGATATTTAAGGAATCCTGAAGCAAAGTTAATAGAAAGGAACACAGACTTTAGGATCAGAAACAGTTGGCATCAAATATTGTTCTATATTTGGAAAAGGAGTTTGACTTCTTCATTTGTCCAAGGTTTTGTGAGTATTGGAATAAATGTAAGGCCACTTCCACAATACCTGGTACCTGATAGACAATATATTTCTAACACTAATGTTAGAAAACCCGCTGCCAATGGGTTTAAAAAGTCATTTATGCAGCCTGATTGGATTTTTAGATTGTAGTGACTTGAGGCTTTAATTTTTCTGTATTAATTTGTATAATATCTTTCCTCGAACTTATTCTAATTTTAGCTCTGAAAGAGCACCCCATTCAAAGGAAAAACAGAAATAAAACAACTTACAGAGTCCAGTTTTGTCCTTACCTGTAAGCACACAAGTCTGTGCTGGCACATGAGTTGCTTTTGGGCTGTGCCCTTGTGTACATGGGACGACACTGACTACCAGTGTTAGGTATTCGACACAGGCATCTCATTGCACATGGAGAGATTCGAAGCAAGCTTTACACTACCCACCCTGGGAAGATATTGTTTTTAGGCCTTCTTGCTTGTTTGTCCAAATTTTAGATATTTATCATGAATGAATTTTATACATTTGATGCCAAAGCATATCTATCCAAATATATTTTTAATTAGAAGTTCACATTTTAGATAATTTGTTTCTCGGATGGTTGAACCATCTAGTCACAGAGCCTCTAGTTGTCCTAGCAAAGGCAGTAATTTTAAGAACAGTTCTGAAGAAAGTGGTTATCATTTACCAAATTCCATTTTGACCTTTTCCCATATAATTTATCTGCAGTAAGCCTCATGGTTGGCTGATTATACTATAACCCTGCCTCTGTTGACATAAAGGGTGTCCATGTGATGAGAACCTCGCCATTGGAATATGAAAAAAAGTCTTAAACCTCTGGGATTTAAGCTATTAGGTTCACCTCTTGTTTCTTACCCTTGTTGTAAACCAAGCTTGGCACCATTCCAGCTACTATCACTCCAATGATGTCCATCCTGCCCAGACTGCAGAGCACGGGAAGATATTTTCTGGAGGTCCAAGTCTCTTTTGGGTGGTTATAATCTAAGCATGATTTCTGTATTTTGCACAAAATAAAAGAAGGAGAATATGCAACAGACATGGCATGCAGTCCGTATAACCCAAAATGCTCACTCTATTGCCCTTTACAAAAAGTTTGCAAATCTATGCCCTGGGGAATAACAGACCAAGAATTAAGAAGGAATCTGTCTTTGACTATTCACACACACACACACACAGAAGAATTCCTCTGGTAATATAGACACCTTATAAAAGTCTATCTAATGAAATAGAAGTAAACTGAGAAGGGCCCCATTACACAAAAAAGAACAATATGAATGACAACCGACTTCTCATAAGAGTGAAAATAAGAAAACAATCTTCACTGGGATGAGAGGAAAAGGGTCAAATTAGATTCGTTTATTCAGTGAACAAAACCTTCCTATACGAAAGTGAAATGAAGATATTTTCAGACAAGCAGTTCAGTGATCCTTTCTCCAACACAAGTGTACAAGAAGCAGTGCAAAGTGTTCTTCAAGCTGAAGACCAGATAAAATCATGAAGCTTTCAGAAAACAGTGAGGAACCTTGTAAGGAAAAATATTTAGATAAATATAAAATATACTTATTATTACTGCTTTATATGTTTTTACAGTTATTTTAAGAATTAATGCTAAAAATAAGATAACAATGTGTTGTAGGCCTTATGGCATTTATTGAAGTAAAATATTAAAAAATCAGAATAAAAGGACTTCATGTGCTAAAACTAATTTATTAAGATTTTTATAAAGTTTGTAAAGTAATAGAATATTATTTTAGGTTAAAATAGAACAATTCAAAGATCTGTGTTGCCTCTTCAGAAAAACCTTTAAAAATATCACAAAAGGTAATGAATAAAAAGACAACAGAGGTATGACTTTCCATTACTGTAATAAATACCTGAAAAAAATCAACTTATAAAGTGAAAAGGTATTCAGCTCACAGTTTTGGAGTCTTCAGACCATGATTGATTGGCCACGTTGCTCTTGGGCCTGTGGAAAGGTAAAGGGAGTGTGTGGTAGAGCAAAGCTACTCACTTCATGATTGGGATTTCAAATATAGATAGAGGAAGAGGCCAGTTTCCCACCATCCCTTTTAGGGGCACACCCGCAGTGATCCCAATGGGTCCCTTGCCTTGAAGTTTACATGACCTCCCAGCAGTGCCAAGTTGGGAGTGAAGCCTTTAATATTTGTACCTTTGGGGGACATTTAAGGTGCAAACTTAATTTATGATGTTTAAAAATGCTTGATTCACTCAAAAGAAGGGACAAAGACTGGAAAAATGACAAATGAGATGAATAAAAATTAGACATCAAAATGGAAGACTTAAGCTTTATAATAGTAATTAGTAGATTAAATGTATATTAATATAGTTCTAACAGCTCCTGGAGGCAGAAATAGTGTAAGTAAAAAAAAGAATAAAGAATTTTATGTATGCAGGTTATATGAAATATATTTCAACCTAAAAGATTTTTTCAAACTGGGAAGACAGAACATGGCATATCATGAAGAACTGAACATAAAATTATCAATTCATTAAGAAGGTGAAACAATTCAAATTATGTATGTGATTAATAACAGAGTTTCAAAATATGAGAAGCAAAGAAAGAAATCAAATTCACAATGAAGTTGACGGTATAAAAAATACTCAGGAATAATACAGGAGAATTGAACAACAAAAACATCCCTCATATTAGTATGCTCAAAAAATTATTCAATAGAAAGTAAAAATAATAATAAAGCAAGATATAGGTGTGAGAATTACCAAAGATTTATTTTTGAGTTGCACCAGTAGAGAGATTGGATTAGATAGTGGGATAGATTCCAGAATAATAGATGGGAAAATAAATACAGTAAAATTCTTTTGTCATTCCTGTAACATTTCCACTTCCTGCTATGCTTTCTGCTTTACTGCACATATGCAATTCTGACTGGTATGTTTCTCCAAATTCTTTGGTAATAGTCTCCTAATGGAAGCATTTGTGTAACATCTAAACGTAGAGAGAGAGAACAGTCATTGAGGCTCTGACTACCTTGGGCAAGTGTGTGAGGTTCCCATATTTAAGGTTTGCCATAATCTTCCAAGTATCTTCCTGCAGATTATTCACTTTAGCACTGAAGGGGACTTGAGGTCTTTGAAGGTATTTTCCTGTATTTCTACTACTTCTGATATCTCCAGCCCTAACAGGTGCCTCCCTAACCCTCACTCTGTCAGTCCTTTCAATCCCTGAATTGAATTCTTTCTTCTTGAGATACTTAGATTTTGCTTTTGTGATCAAATTTTATATAATATAATATACCATAATGTGTGGGTGCATAGGCTAGCAGATGGTTGCACTTGGTGGTATGAATCTGTAGAAGCTCTTTGCTGATTGCTTACATTTTCTCAGTATGCAAGAAAGGAAGGTCACCAGTTGAGTGTAAGTGTGAGAGAAGAAATAGAGAAGAAGGTATGAAAAAGTTATTTTGGAGTATTGCTATAAGAATGGACTTTTTGTTGCTAGGCAACAAAAGGATGCTCCTGAGGTTCTGTTGTTCTGGATTTAAATAAGTAAAACTGGTTAATATGATTTTGCAGTTATGCTCAGTCACATTCATAGGCTCTGGGTAAAATTTCTATGATAATTGACTGCAAGGATCAAGTAGCTCAGGCTTGCTCAGAATTGTTTAGACTAAATTTAACCAGAAAGCTTTTTAATAATACCCATTATTCTTGCTCTCTCCCCCTGGAGGTTTTTACTTAGTTATACTAGAGTGGAACCTGCTCATTGAAAAAATAAATTCTGAAGCTTCCTGGGGGATCCCAATGTAAGACCAGAGTAAAGAAACTCTTTTTTAGACTATGAGAATACATGTGTTAAGAATCTTTGTCCTATTTATATTTTTATTCTCAGACCTTGACACAATGAAAGAAAATAAAAAATATTTAGTTGAACTGAAGAATAAATATATGAAAATTCATGATTTGGCAACGATTTTCATCTCTTCCTCTCCTTTTAATTATTTCTAATATACTCTCCTGTAGTGGTTTGGTATCTGTGGTAGATTAGATTTCAAAGTACTTATACAAAAAGTACCCTACACCTTCCTAAAAGAATGAGCAGTTAAAATGCTAAAGACGAAGAATTTGTAGTTTAAGATCTCACAAATTGGTTCCAGAAATAATCTACTGCCTCATATATAGATTTCTGAAGTACAAATGGTTGTTGGTTGGATCATAGAATAATTTCCTCTTCTTCCTAAGCACACAACTGTATTTCCTGGACTCTTTCACAGGAAGCCTTGGCACATGATAGGATTCTAGTCAATGGCATGGGAGATGAGGTGGTGTGCGACACTGTGAGCCATACACTCTTACTCAGAGGGGCCTTTGCTCTTGCTCTGTCCACAGGCTCATAGCAGATGAACCAGATGAATAAAGAAAGATGCTCTTAAGGTGGTGGAGCATAAGGAAAATTGTTTAGGATCAGGAGTAGCTGCTTTGAATTTTACTTTAGTGAGAAGTAAACTTCTATGAGTCATTATACATTGCTTATGCATCAGTAGAAATGATATTTGTATTTTATTTTGGTAAAGCATCAAATTTATTGTCACTGGTAAGAGATATTATATAATTTCAAGTGTCATTTTTGCAGACAGAAAAGAGCAAGGGAATAAATCATAGATGTATGCTCTTGACAATAGATGATAACATTATCTATCTAGTAAAGTTCTAGATTGTGGATCCTAGAACAGTGCTTCTCAAACCAAATGTGAGTATTTGAATAACTAGGAAATTTTGCTGCAATCATATTCTGATTTAGTAGGTCTGGGGAAGCAGACTGAGATTCTGCATTTCTGATAAGTTCTCAGGTGACACCCTGCTGCTGGTTTGCAAACCACTCTATAAAAAGAAGGCTTCAAAGAAAGCATTTTTTCCCCCTCACTGGCTCTGAAATCTCTAGTCTTCTCTACATGTTTTACTCTCTGGAAAAATCTTCTCCTTGTTATGAATTGAATCTTGTTCCTGAAAGAGAATAAGTTAACTCCTAACCCTGGTATTCATGAATATGACTTTATTTTGAAAGAGGGTCTTTGCAGATGTAATCAAAAGATGAGGTCACTGGAGAAAATCAAATCTGACTAGTGTGCTTATAAGAAGCAGGAAAATTTTATGCAAAGATTTAAGAGACAGCACAAGTGAAAACAGGCAACAATTGGAATGGTACATCTATAAAACAAGGAGTGCCACAGATTGTCAGCTGCTGCAGAAGCCAGGAAAGAAGAGGATGCTTTCAGAGCCCTCAGAAGGAGCCAACCCTGTTGACACTTGAGTTCTTATATCTGACCTTCAGAATCATGACACAGATGTATTTCTGTGATTTTAAGTCATCTGGTCTATAAATCTTTGATACCACAGCCCTTGGAAACATCCACCTTTTGAATTTCTGTGATTTTAGCATAATATTTGTCTATAGCAGAATAAAAATAAATCAATAAGTATCTTTTCATTTCTTTGCAAGCAGTAAAGGAAAAAAAAACAATTCTTATCTCCTCAGTACCCCCAACACAAAAAAATTGTTCACCAATCACTGCTTACCTAGTATACAAAAAATTATTTAACTGTATGAAAGTTAAATATGAAAACTCCTTGTTATTTCTTCTGACAATCAGTTTACTTAATGCATTTTTTACCTGATAACCTCCTCTATACCAAAGATGGTAATGTGACCTAAAACTGACTCCACAGTTATGTAAATGCTGTACAGTTATTCTTTTAAAGAGCAAGGCCCCACAAAATATTTTATCTTAGAGTTCCAAATGATAAAAATATTAAGTATCATTTTTTTCCTTTTTCGGTAACGATTTACAATAGCTGCCAATTCCCTAATCATCTTTTTTTCCTATTCTGTTTCTATTTTTTCCCTGGTGCTCTGCACAGATAGAGTTAACTATGCAAAGCAAAGTCAGATAATCTTACCTCTGCCTACTGCAGGATAAAAATGTATTATTTACTTCTTTAGACAACAGAAGCATTTGGCATAATTAAAGTATCTCTAGATTAAGAATACTTTTCCTTTGTAATACATATTATTGTCCTAGAATGAAGAAAAGAACACATTTTCACAACTTAAATATAAGCAAGTAATTGCAGCATTTAAAGTGATATTTAATATTGTTATTATTGTTTTGGCAAAGTGTTTAACTACCATTAATTAAAAGTAATTTAAACATTTTGCATCCAATTAAATAGTTTGGCACTGACATTTTAAGTGTCACTTTGCAGCTAGGAAAAAACACAGGGAAAATAACTGTGCCTATAACAATAGATTGTGTCAGGAGAAAACAAAAACTAAATTCAATTTAATATATGGACCCTAGATTCTACTGCTTTTTTTTTATTAGATAGATATAGAGATACAATTGAGGGGGAAACATTATCAAACATTCAAGAACCAATGTATATATACTTAGTTATCCAGGTCTAACGCCATATCATGGATGCCCAGCTTGGGTTCCCCCTGTTGTTGTTTCCCCCAGAAGAACTCCTGAGTTAAATGGATATCTTGTGGAGGACAGAGATCTCCTTCCGAGATGATCCCCCCATATTCCCATTCTCCAGTCTCCTAGGAGTTCTTCCTACACCCTACCCCCCACCCCCTCCCTACGCCTCCACATATCCTAGGGAGTCATCTCCCTGTTGCATTGAGAATCACACAATTTGAAGCTTTATTAGCTTAGCAGTCTAACATACTGCTTCCCCATGTATTCTAGCTTTCACAGATGAGAGATACCATTCGGCCCTTGAGTCTCTGAGATTGGGATACTTCACTGAGCATAATTATTTCCATCTCCATCCATTTGGCTGCAAAAGCCATAATATCATCTTCTCTAATGGCAGAGTAGTATTCCATTGTATGTAAGTACCAAAGTTTTTGTATCCACTCATCAAGTGAGGGGCATCTGGGTTGGTTCCATAATCTAGCTATAGTTTTTTAATGAATATGGTTAGCTCAAATAATTTTATTCAAGATTTTTATACAATGAAGAATGGTGGTGTAAAATCTGACATATGATTGCTACTAAATTGGCATAGTTCATGTTGTGGATACTGTACTGGATCCTTCTGGAAATACTCATTTCTTTAAGGCCTGGGAATGTTGGTCACTGAGGGCTCGCAACTGAATTCCTCCACCAAAATTGCTTCATCAGTGGCGCCCCCTCAGGATGAAGGGGAAGCAGTTGGTTCAATACAGGGATGCCAGTCTAAGCACTATGACTCAGAAGGACTAATCCTATATCCAGAGCTCCCTCTGGGACTGGTTTAGGCTTTGTTTTAACTGCTTTAAAGTTCAACAACTCCATCCTTTGTCTGTGTCTTTTACTTTTTGAAGGGTGTTGACCATGCAAATGCTTCTTACTGGAAATCTCAGTATCCCAATCCATTTCTCAGGTAACCAAATTTACAATTACTTATAAAGTCTTAAAATATAGACAAATAGTGAAGAATATTGATCTTGTTTTGCATTTCTGTGTGCTCATGCATGCATATATAAATATATATACATATACGTATCTATTTCCTTTTGAACGTTAAACACACAATGATTTCCCAAAGATGGGCACTCCTAATCTCTAGAACCTTTATTTATGTTACCTTACATGTTCAAGGGGACTTTGCAGGTAAAATGAAGGTAAGAATCTTAGACTAGATTATTTGGATGAGTCCAATGTAATTTACAAGGGTCATTTAAAGTGGAGAAAAAAGGCAGAAGAGATTCAGAAAGAGAGATGTGGCAATTCTGAGTGATATACTGTAGGAAGGACTCAGCACACAGTTGATGGCTTTAAAGGTGGAGAAAAGGCCCCCTGTAGAATTTGTACATTCAGGAAATCAAATTCTCTCCTCTACCCTGTAGAATGAAAGCTAGTTCTACCAACACTTGATTTTAGGACACTAAATCTACAGAACTATAAAAGAATAGATTTATGTTGTTTTAAACCACTGTTTGTGCTATTTTGTTACAACAG
>PVKS010037650.1:0-18478 GCA_004027875.1 Aplodontia rufa
AGGGCTAGCAGACCAGAGAAAGCAGGAAGGCGGGAAGGGGAGCGAGAGGGGTGATGGAAGAAGAGAGGTGGGAGGGAAGCAGGAAAGAGGGCCAGAGAGGGAGGGAAGGAAACAGGAAAAGCAAAGGAGGAAAATGTCTCCTTTGAGTAGAGCAAAGCCTTAAGGCCAGGGGGCATCTTATTTTACGAAACATCGCAAAAGGTACGGGAACGCAGTAGAGATGGAGCAGCTAATCGGTGGGCTCCGTGGGAAGAGGCGCCCTGTGTCCGTGAGGACAAAGTGACAGGGAGAAGATGGGCCAGGCAGCAGTGTAAACAGTAGCGCTGGCTTATTTGTAACTTTCATTTTTAGGTGAGGATGATTGGCACATGGATGGCTCAGATGAAGGGAGCCCCCTGATCTTTCACTTACAGGTCACATGGAGAAAACTTTGAGAAAACGCTCTGGCATGGAGATGTCAAGTTGAGTGACAGCCCTGTGCGAGGTGCCTCGCACTGGCTGTGTCTTTTACATGCATCACTTCACAGAAATGATGACTGCCATTTGAACAGAGAGACATCCTTCCTGCCCGGGGTCAGGAAACTGACAGGGCCCACCCATTAATAGAAATAACTGTCATTTAAAATAAAATGCTTGGTGGAAAACTTCGGCAATCTATTAGATAACACGGGGCCTGTGATGGGGCGCCCATGAATCACTGTACCGGATGCTGGTGCTCAGAGGCGGCGCAGGGCGTGGGGGACACTCATGTCCCCAGCGACTATCGCCTATCGGTTGGCCCAGGCAGCTGCATCTCCTAATTTACAGCCCACCTGGATGTCAATTGGGAGAATGTGTGAGAGCAGGGGATCTGAGTGAAAAGACGCATGAGGACGTAGTTTCTGATTTGACAGCTCCTCGTGGCACAAACTATTTTAGCAATAAGCATCCTCTGGAGAACAGCAAAACCAATCTGGCTCACTCCTCATAGAGTCCAGGCCCAGGACCTCCTCTGGGATTCCATGGTGCCTTATTTTTTGATTAAAGAAAATATTGTACCAAGATACTTGGTTACTCAAAAGAATAACATGATATCTAGGCAGTTTCCTTTTAAACAGAGGGTCCTAAGCTGCACAAAACCGAAGGTGCTTGGCCTCGTTTGCAGGAATAGCCTTTGTGGCCTGTTCTTGAGCGCAGGAGTCTGGGGGAGTAAACCTGCGTCATTACCTCCCTTGCTATGAGGGCAGTACTGAAGAGACACTTCACAGAGAGGATGACTGAGGTGCAGAAAGTATGGCTAAGTGATTCTCCCAAGAATAGCCACCTCATGAGGACTGGGATAACCCTGCAAGGTCGGTATTCTACCCATCTCATCTACAGATGAGAAGACGGAGGCTCAGAGGCTGACGGGGAGTAGGAAGGGTGACTGGAACTCAATCCTGTAAGCTCCGTGCTGTGAAGAGCTTCCAAAGAAGATGTTTTGATAATGTTTTCCCCACAATTGTATCTCTATATATTTCTAATTAAAAAAAAATAAAGATAGAATGTAATATTTCAAAAAAATAATAAAATAAATAAATGAAAAAAAGAGGATGGGGTCAGCCTTTGATCACCAAGCAGCGTTCATGGTAATTAGTGCCTTAAAACGACCCCCGTTCATTGCAAGACCCCCAGGCTCAGTTTAGTCAAGGTTGCTGGCAGAATTCACTTCCCTTGTGGTGGTAGGGTCAGGTCCCCATGCCCTTGCAGATGGCTGGATGGAGTTGCTCTGGGCTCCAGTCTTTGCACCTGCCTCTCCATCTTCCAGTCGACCTCAGCATGTTGAATCCTCCAATTTCACTTTCTACCACCAGTCTGAGAACACTTACTGTTAGACTCACCTATATAATCTCCTTTCCTTAAGGCCATCTATTAGTAACCTTAACGACAGTCGTCAAGTCCCTTGTCACATCACCATCACAGGAGTGACATCTTCTCATACCCACACTGGAGGAATTACACAAGAGTGAAGGCCATCCAAGAATTCTGCCCAGCACAGAGACCTTGGGCTAGGAATTGCTGGCCCCTGTGTGCTCAGCAGTGCGCCCTTGGCTCAAGGAAACTCACTGAGTCCTTCGGCCCAGGAGGTTAGAGCTGGCCCCACTCCACACCCTGAGCGGTAGGGGCTGCCAGATGGGAAAAGCTAGGGGTTTGCAGATCCAGGTCTGCTCGGTCACCTGCTCGCCCGGGGACCCCAGCAGCACACATTTCCTCTGAGCAACCACTGTAATCAGAGGTAGTTTTGAACTCCCAGATGAATATTAGTAAGGTGTCCCAAGGTGCACACACTGCTCCAGGCACTGTGGGTGACCCGGGAAAGGAGTGAGACGTGACCCCTGTGCTGGAGGAGTTTACAAACTCGAGTAGGCACCCAGCCCAACCACCCAGTCAATAGACCCTAGTTCTCCAGGAGGCACTGTCCCTTTAGTGCCCAGCACACAAGACCAAGGCCACCCTGTGGCTCACGGCTGCCCTAGGTCACTCTCAATGTCTAGGCTGCTCTATCTCTCCTCATATATCCCAACGGGAGCACAGGCACCTAGCAGAGTTTAGCCAAGAGCAGGCCTTGATGTCTAGGGAGGCTTGGAGTGGCATCAGGGGCACAGCCCAGATACAGCAACTGAATGGTTTCTGAGACCCCATGCAAAGGCCACTGGCTCTGCCGTTTGAAAGCTTCTGCGTTTTTTCTTTTCTTTTTCAGTACCAGGAATTGAACCCAGGGATTCTCTACCACTGACCTACATCCCCAGCCCATTTTTATTTTTTTATTTTGAGACAAGGTCTTGCTAAATTGATGAAACTGGCTCAGATTTGCTGCCTCAACCTCTGGAATCACTGGGTTACAGTTATGTGCAACTGTGCCCAACTCACAAGCATCCACTCTTGACTCTGTCCTGAGGTGCTCATCCGGGACAGCTGCTCTTGACAGGACAGCTGGTCTCAGGAGTGGAGGGACAGCTTGCATTATACTCCTCTCAGCCTGAGTTAACTCAGCATGGAGGAGGGAGAAAATCCACTCCTGCCCCTGACCTGTTTCCACCAGCATCACTGCAATCTCAGCCGAGATTGAACTCCTTGCCTGGCAAAGATGACCTTGAACTCCATCAAGTGGTGGCCTTAACCTCTCCATCCCAGAATGGAGCAGACCACAAGAACATTGCAATATCCTTCCCACCCTTGAACAAACAGCTGTGCAGTCTGTCCCCAGGGACATGGTTGACCTCCTTCTATAGCTAAACAGGAAACTGGGAACAACTTTGAAAATAAGAGTTTTCCTCGTTTTCAGCCATTAAGATTTAAAAAACTGTGACATGGTGAATTCAGTATCAGAGCACCCAGCTTGCAAACTTAAAATAAGATGCAGGGGCCAGGAAGGAGTGTCCCAGCTCAAATGCCCCAGAAAGGTGGGAGGTGGAGAGCTGCCAGGAAGCTTCCAGGGAGCATGCTGGGGAGGTGGAGCCATCAGGAGGTAACCCAGGGACATCAGAGGCCCCAGTTGGTTTCCTGGGAGCTCTGAAGCCTGGATAGTCTGGATAGGGAAGTAGGCCGGACTTGGGGTCCCGGCCTCAGCCAGTTGTGGGCTGCAGACTGCCCCCAGCCCCCAGGAGGACAGAGCCTTGGGTGAGGCTATTTTCCACGGCTGGCAGCAGTCACCAATGTGTGCTGCAGCTGTGAACAGCTCGAAACGAGTGCTTGGCCTCAAGAGGGGATCTTGGCAGAGTCCCCAGCGTCCACCACAAGGCACTGAGAAGGGCAGAGGGTTAGAGAAGAAGGTGTTCCTGCAGGAAGGCTTCCTGCAGGCAACCGTGGAGGCCAGCAGACATGGAGGAGGGATCCACCTCACAAACACAGGGTGCCATCCCGCACCCAAGTGATAGCCCACCAGGTGTGGCCACTGCCCATGATGTCTCCTGTTCCTGCAAGGTCAGAGGTCCCAGGCTCTGTAAATGCTAGGAGGCCTGCAGTTCTAACAGTGTTTGACCCCATGATCTTCTGTCCATCAGAAAAAATGCACAGTGAAATACAGATACTGGGGAGGTTACTTGGTGGGGCCTGCAGTCTTCTTTAACCTCTCCACCTCACCGTGTCAGTAATAACTCGAGAGTAGACTTTCCCCAGGATATTCCAAAGCGTGACAAATTGCAGGAACTCCGAGCACATTGCTCCCATTCTCTGTCCTCTCCAATTTGGAAAATGATTTTGCTCTTTTCCAGATTTGTGGTGCAAAATGTGTGGGCTGATGTGAACCCATCTACATCACAGAAGCTCGCTTATACGACCTTAGGGACTCCTTGGTGCTTCCAGGGCCCAGCCTGAATCTACAAGTCATTGTGCTGTCCTGAGCCTGCGGGTGGAGATCTGTGAGCCACCCCTACTTCACTGTGAAAACTGCTTTTGGGGAATTAATCTCAAATCACATATGCAAGATTTCTTTTTCTGAAAGTGAAGGTTGCTTTTAAGACATTCACAAAGTTTTCCCGAAGGTCATGAGACTGTATTTATTGGTTCATTTCTATTTAACTGCTGAGACATGAGGCTCTTGGAACCAGCAGACCAGAAGTTCTGATGAGGGCCAGGCGGTTTACACAGCCATGTGGGGAGTGATATATGTGTCTGGAACACATTAGGGACATGTAAGCCTGTGCTTGCCACATGCCTGTCACCCCCAAGGAGTCTGACGTGCGTTCACTGTGTGCCCTGGGCAAGGGGCTTGTGGCAGATTACAAAAATTGTCCTGATTTATTTCACTTCCTTCATCTACCCCCTCATCGTCCCCTCCCATGCTGGCTCTGTGCTGGCCTTAGGTCTTGCTTTGGATACTGGGACACCAGCAAACAAGCAGCAAAGTTTTCAAAAGTGTGTGCATGTTGAGGCTGGCTGTCCTGCTGCCCTTGGGACCAGGACATCCACAAGCAACTAACCCAGGCTGGCCTTCTGGGAGAGGAGAGGCACATGGCCCAGCCATCTACACCGCCTGGGTGAGGCCACTGCAGACCACCAGCCAGCTGACCAGGAACATGCGGCTTCCGATCAGAGTCCAGCAGCTCTGTGAGCTGGAGGAGAATGCATCGAGACGCTGCATTTGGGAACACTTTGTAAGTAGCAAAAGCCAAGGAGGGCAACCTTCCACCCCCAGGGGCTCCCCCTACAAAATGGAGAGAAGTCGCCTCCTTTCCAGGTTTCTTGAGGCCCAGAGGAATCCCATGCTGCACATTCGTCTGTGCCATCCTTTTCTAGTAAAAGAGGAAGCAGAGTGTGGGGTTGGTGGAATCAGTGGCCCACTTCTTACCCTCTCCACCCCCACATCCCTGCTGTGGCCCTTTTGGAGGACTCGTCCTATCCTTCGGCTTTGGGCCGGGCCATGTGACTTGATCAGGCCAATGATACCTGGGCAGAAGGGCAAGTGCCTAGTTTGGCCTTAGAGGGTTTCCACTGGCCCTCCAGGGATCCTGCTGTTGTTACCGCAAGTACCTCCCCTGCATAGGGCACTGGTGGCAGGAGGAGGATAAGGACATGTCCACACAGAGCTATTCCCTACCTCTCTTAAACACGGCAGTTTGAAGTAGAGCTCAGTCTAGGTCAGTGGACACCAGCTGACCCACACTGGTGAGGGACACGTCATTGCTGTTGTAAGCCCCTGGGTTTGGGGTCACTCGTTATCCAGCACTGCTGTGTCCGTGACTGACTGATTCAGATAGGCTCCCGACTTCCAGTTCACATCTTGAAAGTGTTCTGGTCAACTCCCACAAGAACTGGAACGAGGTCAAAGGGCAGAAGGTTCGAGGAGGGGCAGGCCCCATAGTTCTGCCACCTACTTCTTGCCTGTGGCAAAGTCTGTTGCCCACTGCAGGATGCGCCATTGGGAGCGATAGAACTGAGAACATGATGTTGCCGTCGTGGACAATCTGCAAGCATCAGGGCTAGGTCAAAGTCTGTAGGATCCCTGTCCAGCAGCAGAGGGAGCAGGGACGTTGGTCAGAGGTCCAGACAGGAGACCCAAACTGGGCGAGGCTCTGAGACAGCCAAGGGCAACAGGGCCAGAAGCCAAAGGCAAGACCCAACCCTTTGCCAGGGCCTCCACCCAGCTGCCGTAGCAGCTCATTGCACTCAGTAGGACCCAAAGCCCTGGGTGTTCAGCTCTAGGCCCCAGCAGTGCTTTTGCCTTGAACGTGACGTTTCCGTTTACGACTTGAAGGACGCCTGTCGCAGGTCTCTTCCTTATCCACATTCTGCCTTTCTGATGCGAGCACCACCAATCATATCCTTGGTTTTGCATTTTTTTTGGAGAAACCTCAGTGCACTTACACCCCCACAGAGTACTCACTCCCGCACACATTTAATCTTCACATCTGAGTTGTTTGCAACTTCAAAGAGCTCAAGTTCTGTTAGGCAGAGAGGAGAAACAGCAGGTGAGATATGTAAATTGTCTGCACTGAGCAGCAGGATTGGAACCCTGGTCACCCTCTCTCACTTTTCTCTTCCGCAGGTGGCCCCATCAGTGGGGGCTGTATAATTTGTTTGCCAAGTTGGCGCTCGTGTTGGAATGCAGAGGGCCTGGGAAACAGGGGTAACTGGGGCTGTTTGGGGGCAAACCTGGGTGTGCATTCATCTATGCTGTTAGGGAGCTTGACTAAAACAATGACAACTTACTTTTCACGGGACATTAGCATTTGAGGTGCTGTTTCGTGTACTGAGTATCATTTTACAGATGAGGAAACCGAGGCCCAGGAATTGGCATTTGGGTGGCACGTTAAAATCACCAGCTTGTTAATGCAGTCTCACAGATCTAGGGTTCCTAACTCCAGCCTGTAGACTCCTCCACGGGATTTTGTTGTGTCCATACGATCATTTTTCATGCCCTGCACACACAGATCCTTAACGGTGTTTGTTGAATGAACAAGTGACTGTAACGGTCACAGAATCACCAAGCATCACTGCAGCTCTGCTGCTCCTGCATCTGCTCAGGCGCATTCTAATGTGAGGGAAGGGCACTGAGCTGCGGGGACTTCTCTGAAAGCTCCTAATAACTTAATTGCTCCTTAATATGAAGAGGTTCCGCCAATATCCTCTTCTTCTGTTCTCAAGTTGCTAAAAATGAGCACTTTGTTCTTTCCGGTGTGGGAGGATTGGCTTGGGCTGCGCCATCCGCGGGAGGGAATAATATCGTTTTATGTGTGTGCTGCCTCCCTTCCCCTGGCGGGCTATCCTTTCTTCCTTTGGAGTTTGAAGGCTCCCTTTTATGCATGGCCCCCCTTGTTCCTGGTGTCAGAGGGGAGCTGATACCTTACGCAAAGGCCTTGAAAGGCTCCCTCTTGCCTTCCGAAGTTTCTTCCGAGGCTGTGTTTGCTGTAAACACTTAAGAAATTAGCTAAGTGATATAATTCCCCAAGTGCTTAGTTCTAACATTAGTCTTCATCTTCCCAGAGAAAAGCACTTTCATTCCTAGGAATTGAGGACAGCAGGGACTAAGGCAGTGACAGTATATCCTACTGTGTTTTGGCCACGGTGTCTATGAATATAACTCTTAATGATTTTCTGAAAAGTAATCTTTGCTAGCAATAAATTCTTTTTTTTTTAAGAGGAAGAGGGATACTTAGAGAGAATCCATTTTATTTAGTTTTTCATGTGGCTTTCATTGCTCCAACACTTCATTGTATACACGGTGCTAGAGTTTGAACCCACATCCTTGCTCCTGCCAGGCAAGCACCGTAACCCTTGAGCCACCGCTGCAGCCCCACTTGCCACAAACTTGCCACAGAGAAGGGACACATGTTCAGATTTCTGGGCTGCTCCAGGGGGCCACCCTGTTGGCTTCTCACGCACAGTCTGCACTGACCTTCCAACTGTCAGAGGCGCATGCTTGCTCCCTAGCAAGGCCTGCCCCTGTCCCCCTGGCAAGGCTCAAGGTGACCAGCCAGCCCCGGCCAATACCATGCGATGAAGTTCACCTTGGCCAGGGGCTGGAAGGCGGGAGTGGAGGCCCGCGTTTGGGTTAGGCCACTCCCACGGCGGGAACCTGCAGCTCCCGGGGAGTTGGGCCGGGCCCTGCTGGACAGGGCGTTAGGCACTGGTTGGTGAGTCAGACACAGACCCTGAAGCAGTAATAGAAACGAGAGCCCCCTCACCCCAGGGCTCTTTGGCCTCCTTGTCCCCACAGGCTGTAGAGGACACTTTCTTCTCCTCCAGATCCCCCACTGCTGGCCACCCCAGCACCTGTGGCTCCTTCACAAGCCTGTCTGAGGGCCGCACTCACAGCCTCTGCCAGGGGCTCAGGGAAGCGAAGCCCCCAGCTAGCCACAGTGCCGAGGTGTGATTCGAGCTGGGGACTCCCTGGACTTGCCCCTTGGCTTGGCGTCTCTCCTTCCCCCTTCCTTTGCCCTGATCCTGCGTCTACCTGGGTCTCCAGAATCACACCCTTCATCCCTTCATAATCCATCTGCGCTGGAATGCGTGTCTTGGAGCCACTAACCCGACTCAAGGTTGCGGAAAGGCACACGGTGGCAGGAAGAGGGTTTTCCAACTGGAGTCTCCTCAGAGGGGAGTGTGTGCTCGGGAGAACTCCTCCATTCCACGCCATGCACGACGGGCTGTCGGGGACCTCTGGACGGGACAGTATGTAAGGTGGTAGCATCTCAGATCCTCCAGCGCCGGACAGCCCTGAGAACTCCAAGCGTCCACACAGCAAGACAACACCAGGCCATGTCTCCTGTATTTTTGTTTCTGTGCAGCAGACTTCCCGAAGGCAGAGGCCACATCTGGTCTGTCTGCTGTCCCTAGGAGACAGCTAGCAGGTGTTTGATAAGTGAGGGAGACAGGGTGAGGAAGGCTTCCTGTGTGGGGGGTTCGTCTGAACCGAGCTTCAGTGTTTGGATGAAGCAGGGCTGGGAATGGCAGGTCTCCAGGATTATATGAAGGTCCTGTCTGACTCGGGAAATACAAGAGGTGTGGCTTCTGTGTCCCTGCCCTTCAGAAGGGACCTGTCACCAACCACTTAGTTCAATGAAAAGGCAGGGGCCTTATAGGCCAATGCTCTTGTAACAAAGCTCAGTGACGTGGAGCTGCGTGAAACAGAACACCCGCCAAAGTGAACAGCTTGGGAAGGCAGCGATGTCACCAAGCACATGGCAGAGCCTGGTGGAATTCAAGTCATCCGGGGGAATGAAGGCTTCACTACATCCTGGGATATGACACACCTTGCCTTAACTTTACCCCACACAGAGATATACAGATGTCTTTGGCTGGGACAATATTTATTTCTGGGCACTCAGGTGATTTAAGATTACACAGTCCTCCTATGCCAGAGGAAGAGGTGGTACAGAGTCCCGGTCTGGCTGCAGAGAGCTGCTCCCTGCACGCAGGTCCCTGGCGTGCTTTCCCACCTGCAGGAATACCAGGGGTGCGCCGCGTCCTGCCTCTGCTCCGTCATCTTGGCCTGTCCAAGCAGCACAAGCAGGCAAGCTGTGCTGGCCCAGACGTGGATGGGAGCGAGATGACCACGAGTGCCCAGCTCGCCCTCCTTGCTCTCTGCTTTCTACGGGGAGTTCTGTCCCAGACTTCTGCGTTACAAAGCCAGAAGACAGAGCAAGACAGGCTGGAGAGGTGAGAGCAAGAGGAAGTCAACAAAGTAGACTTCCAGGGCCCTGGGCTGAGGCGTCTGGGACACCTGGAGTGTTCGGAGCCCCTGTGCACGTTGGGTAAGAACTGGAGAGAAAAGGAAAGAAGGAAAAGGAGCTGGGGAAGTCTCTGGTGGTGTGATTTGGACTTCCTCCGACAGTCTTCTAAAGGAGGTTCCAAGTATTGTCACTCTTCTGTCCTTGCTGATGTGACGCGGTGCTGACACTGGGCCACGTGGGGCCTGAGGACTTGCTGGGGCTCCATGTGGACAGCGTGGAAAACGACCAGCAGCTCTCAGGCTTCTGAGACTGTTCTTGCCCAGCGTGAAGGAGCCACGCGCCAAATGAGGAGCACTTGAGCCGCGTGCGGTCACCTGTCGCTTTGCCGTCGTCCTCAGAGGTTGCCGTGGCCTTCCGAGCCCAGGGGACTGTGCTTACCGCCCCTCTGCTCGAGCGCTGGTTTTGTCTGAGCACATCTGACGTGAACTTGTGTATCTCTAGATGTTCAATGAATCCTCAGATCCGAGTTATTCGGGTTCATACGAGAGAGTCTCCAAGATCCCTAAGGAGAGAGCTGAGGATGAAGGCACGCAGAGAGAAGAGGTAAAGGAGGCAAGGACAACATGGCCCCGCCGCTGCTCTGCCCCCAGCCCGAGGGCTGCCTCTTCCCACCTGAGGGTCATCTAATCCCTGCCAGCACCCGCAGTTGTTAGCCCCTGAGTCTTGTGAGGAAATGCTGACCTGAGAGGTTGCAGGAGCCACCCACCCTGCAGGTGGAGGGGTCGATACGGGTTCTGCTGACCGGCCAGCCTGGCTCTTCCAGTAGGGCCTTCCCTAAGGCTTGTGCCACACTGCCAGCCGGAGTCCCTCCCAGCAAGCCTATGCCCTGGTCAAGTTTCATGGGCTGAGAGTGAAGAAGGAGGGATCTCCAGGAGCTTCCAGTGACAAACGCACAGGAGAGGGAAGCAAGGCCCTGGGGCGCTCTCCAGGTCCCGTCTCCTCCTCCCACCCAGAGACAGTGGGGTCTCCATAGGTGCTGGGAAGTGAAAGACCTGGGTCCACTCTATGACCTTGACAGTCAGTTTTCTGCTCTGTAAAATGGAAAAGAAGGTTTCCTAACCCCTTCCAAAGCTGATAGCCTAGAATGCCAGATGCGGACGCCGTTTTAGGAGAACCCCACCATGCTTGCTTCAGTCTGGTTGCTTCTTGTGCAGAGGGAAGGACCCCCTTGTGTTTCTGCTCCTGTGAAGGAAGCAGGGCAGCCCTTTCACCCCCATTTAGCAGATGTGGGAACCGAGGCACAGGAAGCCCATGCTGGGTGGTGTGGGGTTATGGGGAGCCCTTGCCTTCTGAGTGCTCACTGCCTGCCACTCCCTCTCTGTCACATCTGACCCCTGCCTGTGGTCCACCCAGACCCTGTGCTCACCTGGAACACCTCAGGTGCCTGCTGTGGCTTGGTATACTTGTGGTCCAGGATGTCACCCAAAGAGGCTTCCAGCTGGAGCCAGCCTGGAGAGGCTCAAATCAGGATGGGAGCATGTGGCTGGACAGACACAGTTCACTGTCACCTGTGGTCAGGAAGAGTCATGAAAAGCACTTAGGCTGCTGGTGGCAGGATGCAGAGTGTCACCTTGAGACAAGAGGATGGAGTGACGAACGTGAGCCCCCTCAGCCAGCTCCAGGCTCCAAGCGTTGGTCTGATTTCCGAGGACTTACATCCATTTCAGTTGAGGGCTGGGGTGTAAATCAACACCAGAGCCCTTTCGCTCTGTATTTGGGGGCTGTGCTGGGCTGTTTCTTTAAAAAAGGGAAGTCGGAAAGGTAATTCTTCCCAGAGATGGATTAACGACTGCACGTCTCTGTTACCACGGGCTTGTAAGTCCTGGATTGACAGCTGTCTCAGGGCTCCCCGGCTGGGAACGGTTTGTTTAACAAACACAGCAGAACGCACATGATCCCCTGGCTGCCTGTTCTCATTCCCATCTCTCAGGATGGCACAGTGCCCACCCGAAAGCCAGCATGCCCTTGGGCGGAGGTGCCAGGAATAGTGGCTTTAAACAGGCGCAGACTAGAACACAGAGGGTGCTTGGCTTTCCTTCGTCTGGAGTCTCCAGGTCCTTCGGCAACCCAGGGCCCGCCTTTCCCAGATACACGCTTCCTGGGGCTGCCACCTGGGCGCTGCAGCAAGGCTCTGGACAAGCAATGTCACCAGAACAGTGTGGGGGTGTTTGTTGTGGAGGCGTGATGTTAAATAAGCACTTCAGATTCCTGCCCTCGCTGGAGCCATCTAGCAGTCCTCACGGGTTGGCAGGTTGGTAACAGTGCCCTAGAGAGGAAGGGGAGAGTCAGGGCTTCACTAGCCTGTCCATCGCCTCATGTTGGCAAGGGGCAGGAGCGAACAATTCACAGGCGGGCACATTCACGTGGCTGAAAAGTTGAAGCCTGGAATGAGTAAATTCAAATGAAAGCAGCACTGGTTCACCACGTCTTATCTTTCAAATCAGTCAGCAAATAAATATTTCACGTGATGATGTTCAATTCCAAAGTGGTGAATGGGAGGTGGCCACCCGCTGTTTGAACTTTCTCTACTCATAAACAGTCTCAGTCTCTGCCCTGGAACCTGGGAGGTTCTGCGACTGTTTTGAGCAACTGCGTGTGGTGGAAGTGACACTCCACTGTAAGGGACTGGCAGCTTCCACTTCAGGCGTCTGGGACCCTGACTATCATGGTGTCCTGAGCCAACCTGACCTTCCTGTGGCAGGGGACTCGTGAAACAGCCTGAGAGTGCATGGCAAGGGGAAGGGAGTTTACCGAGCCCAGCTTTCCTGCGACCCTCAGGGCTCTGGGCATGTGGGATGACACTTGGGAACCTCTGATCAGGTGCTGGTTGGACACCACCAGGAAACCTCAGTCTATGCCACTCAGCAGGACAAACCTGCTGAGCCTGTCTGAATTCCTGAGCCTCAAACTTGTGAGAGATGAAAAATTGCTGTTACTTTAAGCCTCTTTGCTGGGGGACAGTTGGTCTTGCAGTGGTGTGCACCAGGAAGACCTGGAGGCCGGAGTGTTGCTGGCATGGTCCTAGCAGGTGGGGAGCCTTCGAGAAAGTCATTGGGCAATATGCATCTGAGACCCTGATTGCCACTTCCATGATCCCATAATTCCCTCTTGAGGAACTCACGCTACACAAATAACCCAGGGTGGGGACAACGCTCTCCAGGGATGTCATTCCAACATTACTTATGTTAACGCCAAATTAGAACAACCCGAACATTAAGCATGATGGAAATTTAAGTTATGGCATAGACAACGTCACAGTGTGTAGTGTCTTTAGAAGTTTTTTGGTTTTTTTTTTTTAAGAGAGAAAGAGAGAGAGAGAGAAAATCAAATTTTTATTGAATTTTTCACATGGCTTTTGTTGCTCTGACACTTAGTTGTGTACGTGGATGCTGAGGTTTGAACCTGTGTACTTGCGCATGCCGGGCAAGCGCTATAACTGTTGAGCCACCACTCCAGCAGCTCTTTTGAAGTTTTTAAGAATGTTTAAGTTTAGTTTAATTTAATGTTTTTGCAATGCCTGGGATCAGGACCCTGCACTCTAACACTGAGATAACCCAGCCGTTTTTAAAAAGAATTTTTAACGACAAAGGAAAAGGGCACTAAATTGTGTTTGATGTTTATTAACACTAAAAATACAAAGATCGGGCTGGAGCCATGGCTTGGTGGTTATAGCACTTGCCCAGCATGCGGAAGTACATGGGTTCAAACCCCAGCACCCACTTACACAACTAAGTGTCAGAGCAACAAAAGCCATGTAAAAAACTCAATAAAAATTGATTCTCTCTCTCTCTCTCTCTCCCTCTCTCACTGTCTTCTCTTTTAAAAAAAATATAAAGATATAAGAACACTGTAAGGAAATATGACAAAATAATAATCATGGTCACCTCTAGGTAATGGGGTTATGGGTGATTCTCCCTCTCTCCGCCAATTCTTCAAACATTTTTCTTCTTTCAAAATCATTTATAACGAGACTGCATTACTTTGTCTTCATCAAAATTTGTTGGTCAGCTTGCTGTCACTTTAACAAAACACCTGGAACAATTCGCATATAAAGGGAAAAGATTTATTTTGGTTTATGGTTTTAGTCCAAGATTGAGTTGCTTCATCACTTTGGGTCCCTGACAAGGCTATCGATCATGGCAGGATACACATGTCAGTCAAGTGCTCACCTCTTGACACAGGAAACAGCAGCAGCAGAGAGGATGGGCCAGCGTCCCACAGCTCCCAGTGAGGGCACACCCCAACAGCCTCAGGACCTCCCAATAGGTCCCACTTCCACAGGTTCCACCACCTCCCAGCAGTGCAACCAGGGGACCAAGCCGTTAACAGATGAACCTTTGGGGAACTTTCAAAATACAAGCGACAGCCCAAAATAAAGCAAAAGCAAACAAAACCAAAGGAGACAGCCCTTTGAAAGCAAAAGTGAGAGAGCACTAAAGGAAGTGGGACAGAGAAAGCCTTTTGCCTAAAGACAAGCTGAAATTATAATATAATGTCCTAAGAAAGAAACCCGACTGCCCACGGATGCCAAGCACTTACGCTTCATCTGTCAAGGCTTGGGCAAAGAGATGGTGTGGACTTCTATAGGTTAAGACAGCTGCTGGTCCAGGTAGATCCACCTCCAGTGAGCCCTGACCCACTGGCACAGCCCAGGCAGGAAGTGAGCCCCTCACCCCAACCAAAGTCCCGATTTCCAGTGCACCTGAACAGTCTCATTCTTTTAACTGCGTTCAGTGACTGATCATGGGTCTGGCCAGCCGCTCTGCTCGGTGCAGAGGTTACAAAAGATGGGCGTGGTTCTTGGCTCCAAGGAATTGGTGGTCTAGGTCTAGTCTCAGGTTGCTCTTGATGCTTGTGTCCTGGGGCAGGCCGAGGTGGCAGCGTCCTTGTCAGACTCTCTTCTGTTCCCATGGCACCCAGGCTACATAGCTAAGAGGCACCCAGGGGACGTTAGTGGAAGGAGTGGGCGTGGACATCCCTGCCCACCCTGACCTGGAAGAGAGTTGAGTGCGCTGGTGCACAGGCAGCGTGGTGGTGAGTATGTCCAGTAACTGGACGCACCAGAGTCCTTCATTACGTGGAAAGCGAAATGCGGAGCATCTTCTCAGATGGGGGAGAATTCTCCCGTCCTCATTTCTCTGAGAAGCAATTCTACTTGCTTAATAAAATTTTCTTATTTCCAGAACTGGGAGCAGAGAAAACAGATCGTCAGCCTCCAAGACGCAGCAGAAGCTGATGAGAGCAGTTGTCTGCGGCCTCTGCTGCTGCTTTGTTGTGGCGAGGTTTAACAGCCCTGATGGAAAAGGAACGTGTCACAACCTCAGGCAGGCACCGACGAGACCCAGGGCATCACCGCCAGCGGAGGCTCGCGCATGTTTGCCCTTCGTGTCCTGGATGTTTACAAGGCAGAGCCTCTACTTAAGCTTTAAGTCTGATTGCTCATAAGGCGATCACCTAGGTGGCAGTTGTGGGGCGGTGGCCCTGCAGCTGTACGGTGCCTGAGTGTCTCCTCCAGCATCCGTTCACAGCAAAGAGAGCAGACCCCAGCCCTGTGGCTGTCGGTGGGCTGCTGGGGTGGGCAGAAGGCCCATGCAGGACACTGGACCTCAGATGCTGTGGTCTGAGGAGTGGGCAGGAGGGGAGGAAATGGGGCCCAGCAGGTCAGTGATGTCAGCATGAAGAAGTTCAGTGTGAAGGGGAGGAGAAGGGAGGAGCAGAGGGAAGGGAGAGAGAACAGGGAAGAGGGAGGCAGAAGATGTCCAGGATTTTCTGAAGATGGGCAGTTGGGTGTGGACTTGTGTGTGCTTGGCTGTTGATGGGAAGGGTCAGATGACCCAGGAGAAAGCGAGGGCTCTTGGAGGACCCTCCAGAAGGTAGGATGGGATGGGTTCCGGGGCCCGGGTGAGGCACAGGCTCACAGCAGAGCTCTCTCTCTCTCTCTCTCTCTCTTAAGAGAGAAAGACAGTAAGAGAGAGAGACAGAGAGAATCAATTTTCTTGAGTTTTTCACATGGCCTTCATTGCTCTGATACTTAGCTGTGCACGTGGGTGCTGGGGTTTGAACCCAGGTACTCGCGCATGCCGGGCAAGGGCTGTAACTGCTGAGCCACCACTCCAGCCCAGAGCTGGATAAACACTCTCGATTGCATATCATGATTAAAGCAGAGGCCAGGAGGAGAGGGTGGGTGAGCTCCTGGTGGGGTTAGGGCCGGTCATGTTCCCACCCGAGGCTTCGGTGATTGGAAGCCTGCTGCTGGAGACAAGGGTCAGACTTATGAGGAGCCAAGATCTGAAGCCCTCTTCCCTGAGTGTTGGAGAGGAAGCCTCTCAGGGAGGCCGAGGCTGCAGTCCTGGCTGTGTGACATCTCCAGGCACCTGTGCAGGGCCAGGCAGGGCTGGCACCAAGCTGGCTGGGCTGTTGGCTGTGGGTACCCTGGACCCACCATGCAGCAGGCAGCACAGGATAGTGCCCGATGCGAGGCTGAAGTCATACCTGGGAGAGCAGCGCAGGCAAGCCCGAGGCTGGAGGGTGGGGAGGAACTGCAGGGGTGGATGGCCAAGCCACAGAGGGTGACAGACACGCACAGGGAAGCAGTGTGGAAAGGCAGCTCCTTGGGAACAGGGCCGGGTCTGTCCTGGTCACTGCTCACCCCGTGTCAGAGCCATTAATGGAGGGCTCGGCAAACACTAGCTGAAGCACACTTTACCTCCCAATGCAGCAGTGGAGGAAGCCTGGGGGACAGGCAGGGAGCCTGCTGAGCCCTGGGAGGCTCTTGGAACAGTGATAGGGTGGAGTTTGCCAGCGCAGTGGGTAGCTGGCAGGTGAGGATATGGCAGTCGGGGGTCCCAGAGAAGAAATGATAGCCACCGTGGAGACTTGGGATTCGCAGGGACAATGAGAGGATCTGGGGAGCAGAGAATGTGAACTGGACACTACGGTCTTCAGGAAGTAGGGTGGAAGGCCCAGGGCCCACCTGGAGGCCAGGGTGCTGTGGGGGTACAGCCAGCTAGTGTGACATGGGTGGGGTGGAGGCCGTCAATGCCTGCCCTGGCGCACCGAGGACTATTTGAAATGCAAGGGTCCAGTCTCTCTGCTTCTCTCCCAAGCCATCTCTGCTATCTCGAGCCTCTCCAGCAGTTTACTCCAGTAGGGCTGCTCAGAAACACCAGGGACACAGGATGCCAGGGTCAAGGGGGGATGAGAATGGCTGTTGAACGCTCCACAGTTGCAGGTGGGTCAGTTCTGGAAGGTTCTACACAGCCCCTTCAAGGTCCCTGCAGGATGCACCCCTGGCTGTCTTGTTCCTCTTGTAGGGAAGAGAGAATCCTTCTTCCTCCCTTAGTTCTTATGTGGGCTCCTTGGCTGGATCTGGGCACCCAGTTAACACAGACACTGGTTAGTAAGAAAAAAGCATAAAGTTCTATTAATTTTGCACGCACCTAGGAATCTTCACAGGAGAGCGAAGTCAAGGGAACGACCGGAGCATGGTGCCTTTTACTCCTTACACAAAGAACAATACATTTGTAAAGGAACGGCAGTTCTGGGGTTAAATTCCAGGAGTCACTAGGAGATACCGGGGTGGTGGGGTGGTGTGGCAGTTGGAGGAAGATAAGGGTGGCTTCAAAGGGTTTGCTCATTCAGGTTCACTGCAGCCCCAGATCAAGGCCGTTCTCCAGCCTTGGGGTGTGAAGGACACCAGGCCATCGCCCTTTCTGAAGTTACAGTTCTCAAGTGCCGTAGACCTGAAGCACCAGTTTGGCATATTTGGCTGTGACCCATCCTTCACCCCGTCACTCTGTCACTCCGCTTCTTGGGACACCCTCCTAAGGACCACTGCCCCCCATTCCATGGGGACCTAAGCTAGGAAGCAGCACTGGGGTTGTAGAGGGTAGAGGCCTCTGTGGACGCCACCAAGAGAGGCCGAGAGGGCCACTAAGGGCAGGCAGGATCAGCTGGGCACTGAGAGGAGCGGAACGAACTGTGGGGGGTGGGAGGTGGAGACAAGGCAGAGGTGGCCCGCAGCCTCCCCCCCTGGACACACCAGAGATGGGAGGTGGTCATGGTGACCAAGAAGGGCCGAGCGTCGGGTGAGTTACCCTTCTGTGGGCAGACAGGTGTCCCAGAATTGTTACCAAAGATGCCGCAGCTCCTTTGTGACAGCTGAGAGCCACAGCCCTTGTTCGTATAAAGTTTTATTGGCACACAGCCATGCCTGTCGTTCATGTATTGTGGGCGGCTACTTCCCCCCCATAAGGTGGGGGTGAGCTTATGGAGCAGAAGGTCGCATGGCTCCTATGCCTAAAATGTACACCACCGAAATCCCTCTGGGGAAGAGTGCCAGCCCCTGAGCTAGCACAGGCCAGCGCCGGGCCATCTCATCCCACTCCACTGAGCCCCGGGTCCACACCCACCCCCTTGGCAGGCTCTGCAGCCTCATCTGCCCAGATCACAAGCACCAGTGGCCTGTTCACAGATGAGGCTCCGGTGCCTCAGAGTGTGAGCCGCTTGCCCAAAGTCCTGCGGGAGGAGTGGAGTTTCTGAAGTCTGGAGGACCCACACCCTGCCCTCCAGGGCCCTGCAGGGGCTCCTCTGGGCACATCCAGGGCCCCCAAGGCAGGAGAGGAGGAGGCTGCACCGCAAGATTCCAGCGTCCTCCGTAGGAGGCTCCACTTTTGATCTGTCTGTAGCCTGGGTGCACACGCGATCATCAGGGGCTCCAGGTCCCTTCCAGGAAGAAAAGTCTGCATATTTCCAGGGCCTCCTGCCAGACACCTCAGGTACGTGTG
>PVKS010037651.1:0-18447 GCA_004027875.1 Aplodontia rufa
GCATGAGTTCTTCTGGGGGAAACTTCAACAGGTGAAACCCAAGGTGGTCATCCATGTTTCGGTATTTCCACTGGATAACAAAGTATATAAACATTGATTACTGTTGGTTTGATAATGTTTCCCCCTCAATTGTATCTCTATATACTTCTAATAAAAAATAAAATAAAATAAAAACATAAGAAAATTTAAAAAATAAAAAAGAAATATTTCTTCAGAGAAAGGATGTATTGACAAGATACAGAGATACATATTTCAATATACCAGCTATAGAAAACTGACATTGGGTCCTTAAAAGGGCACAGCTTTTCAGTTGAAATCCACTTCCTATGGCTATGTGAGGTTTAAATTAAATAATACAGGGAAAATAGAACAGATTAGAAGTATGATATATGCATGAGCTATTATAGTAATTCATCTGTTTAGATCTTATTTTATATACCACCTCCTGATCAAGAAATAAAAAAGGATGAATAAAACAAACTATTAGAAATGTAAGGGGGAAGCTAGAGAATTTTTAAAAATTTAAGTGTCACAATGTATATCCCATGACAATAAACCCAGGTTAAACACATCACATACTTGGAAAACAAACTGATTCAAGAGAAGGTAGGGTATGGAAGTATCCTAAGCCCACACAGGCAGGAGGGAGGAACCACAGAACTACTGCTCAGCCTAGTAAGTGCCCCAGGTCCGACCACTGCACAAGTGATTAAACGGAAAATTCATTTATGTACTAACGCAGTCATGGAATGAATCACACTGGTCAGAAAAAAATAGAAAGATTTTCACCCAAAAAAACAGCAGGACTAGACGATTTTAGAGAAAGGTGCTGTCGAACATTTCTGAAACAAGGAATTCCTATTTGCTATTTAAACGGTTTCCTAGTGTTGTTAATATGGCCTAATGAAACTACAGATGGGACCTATGAATAAAGATGCCAAAATCCTAAATAAAATATTATAAATTATTCCAGAAGTGTAATAAAGAAGCATGAAAGCGAGTGTGTTTCATATGAAGAGCAGAAGAGCATTTCAATAGTAAGACCTTTATTAAAGCAGAAAATTGCATGATTATATCTAGAGATGCAGAAGAGACACTTGATGAAATTCAGCCACATTCCTGATAAAAATCTCTTAGAAAATAGGAACTGGAAAACACTTCCATAATGTGATTTTTAAAGATTATTTATTATAAATAAGTGGTAAATATAATTTTAAATTTTGGAACATATACTCTCTTAAAAACAGGAATAAGACAAGACTCTTTATATTTCAAATGACTACCTTTTCCCTAGATTAAAAAAAAAGCCTTGAAATTTGGGATAAGATCACACTGATATTGATACCACTATAAATTTATCACCACTTTTAAAGTGTTTTTTTTTTTTTGTGGGTTCGAGAATTTAATGTGCATTTAGGTTCACAGAGTGCAAGGGGACAGAGATGGGGTGCACAAAGGCTCCTGGCGTGGCAGTAGAGGGAGACGTTGCTGGCTGCTGCACCTGCCATGTGTTCCTGGTGTGGGTGATAAAGTGTTTTTTTTTTAATAAAAATGCTGTTCTTTTTCCTCATAATCTTTAAGGAAAAAAATAAGTTACTTGGTACATCAGTTAACTGAAACCAACTAGTAAAAACTGTAATCTCCACATGAGTTCATGAATAAGAAATCTCTACAATTCCACCCCCAAATAAACTGGAACTATGCGTCCCATAACTAATCCAATCAGGTGACACATTTACTCTGTTATTCATTTCACCTTCTGTAAAAAATACTGTTTGGTCATTTATCAGAAGGTCTGAACAGTCCTCCAAATACAATCATTAATTTTTTTTCCTGATTGAAAACTCATGGCCATGGGACTGGAGAGGTGGCTCAGTGGTAGAACGCTTGCCTGGTATGCTCAAGACCCAGGTTCAATCCCCAATCCAGGTACCCAACAAAGTGGAGGAAAAATAACCACCAGATGAAAACATCAAATTAACTCTCTTTCTCTCTCCCTCACTCTCTCTCTTTTTGAAAAAAAGAAAACTCAGTCATGATGGAAACTGGGTTTTGGTTTCTGCTTGCTTCTCTCTCTTCTCGTGCAGCTTTCTGCATGAGTCTAGAAGACAGACATAGGCCCGATGAGCATGTCCTCAAGTCAGCCCTAAGAAGCACAGAGTCAAGAAATTCTCATCAGGTCAGTTTCCCTTGGGCAAAGTTTGCAATCTCATCTTTGACTTCACCTGCTCAGAAGTGGAGTATTCACCAGATTCCACTACTGAAAAACAATCTTTGCTCAGTTTCTGGAAACCAGAAGTTTGCACAGGTATCATTCTTATTAATCCCTGTCTTGCTAATAGGGTCTTGCCATTCAGTCTGCCTGCCTAGCAAAATGACTCCTGCTTTCCTATTTCGTTTCATGTATCCCTCTAACTAGCATAATTCCAATGAGGACCCTCTGATGCTCAGTAACCACTTTGGGGAAATTTTGACATGAACAAGATTATTCCTTTGAGAGGTGCATTCAAAGGAAACAGGAGAAACCCTCACGAGATTCTCTGCCTTGTGAATTTAAAGGAGAAATTATTTGGACAATGGAAGAGAAATTCCCCTCTGCTTTTGTAACTTAGGGAATCAAAAGTATTTTAAATTGTACTTTGGATAGAATTAAACTGTCTTAGTCTCTCCGTTAGACTCTCTCTCTTCACCTAACTAACATAGGGTAGATATGAGCATGTTTGTGGGAAAATGGGTTTTCCCTCATCCAAAGCTATTTCCTCTGTTTTGGACTGAATATTTATGTTCCCCCAGAATTCATATGTTGAAATTCTAATCCCATGCGATGGTG
Source organism: Aplodontia rufa (assembly GCA_004027875.1). Taxonomy (NCBI): domain Eukaryota; kingdom Metazoa; phylum Chordata; class Mammalia; order Rodentia; family Aplodontiidae; genus Aplodontia; species Aplodontia rufa. The sequence goes on from PVKS010037651.1 coordinate 2,831, forward strand.
ATAGGAACTGAGCCTTTAAAAGTGATTAGGTTGTTAGGGCGGAGCCCTCTTGAATAGCGTCTCATAAAAGATACCCCAAAGATCTCCCTTACCTTTATCTACCACTTGAGCACACTAATCCTTGACACCTTGATCTTGGATTTCTCAGCCTCCAGAAATGCAAGCCATAAATGTTGGCTGCTTAAGCTGTCCAGTCTATGGTGTCTGATCATAGCAGCCCAGATGGACTAAGTTACCCTTTTTGCAAAGGAGAGATTCCATTTTAATACTATTTTTATAATTAAGTTTTTTTTGTGTGTGAAGTGAGCTACTTCTTTTTTCTTTTCTTCTTTCCCCTACCTGGGAAAACTTTGGAGATTAACTGATCATAAAAAACAGTTCTATGCAAGTGTACACAGTAGGAATATCTATCCCAGATAGTCAGAAATATCCACAAGAAACAAAGATTGGGCTGGGGCGGCTTTTTGTTTGTTTTTGGTATGCTTTCCCTAGCCAAAGCACCAACTCGGAGAAGATGTTCAACTGCAGATTTGGTTAATCATTTGGATTCCTGATAATAAGAAAAGCTGGATATTCAGAGCTTTTGGAATAAATTCAAGAGTCATTTTTGGAATGAATGAGGAATTCTATTCCACAATTCCACATTTAACCCTTTAAGATTGACAAATAAATGAGTCTTTGGACAAATTAAAGTGATCTAATTTTAGATTACAATCAATTCTACATGATCTTTCTCATTTTATTATAATATAAAAATTTGTATGCTATTTTAACTATTTGAGCTTAATTTCTAATGATTTCTATGTATAAAATGTCCTCCATTATTTCCATAGAGAACTTGGGAACTATAACTTTTTCCAGTAATTGTTAAACATTGAAATAATATATTTAAATAATTTTACTAAATGAAATTGAATAGACAGATGTTTCAAAAAACCATTGTAATCGGGACTAGAGCAGTGGCTCAAAAGTTATGGCGCTTGCATGGCATGTGTTAAGGACATGTGTTCAAACCCCAGCACCACATACACAACAAAGTTTTAGAGCAACGAAAGCCACATGAAAAACTAAATAAAATTTATTCTCTCTCTCATCGTCCCTCTCTCTTAAAAAAAAAAAAAGACTTTAATCTTGTGAACTTTTCTAATTATAGGACTTAATATTCTGACTTAAGTTTTATTTTCCAGATCTTCAGTCACTCTAAGAACGCAAATTAATATTAAATTATGTTATCCTTTGTATACATGGATAATTTCTCTGTGAGAACTATCAAACATTGGTCATTAAGCACACTTTTAAATTTTCCTTGTTATGTATTTTATAGCACATAGAATCACTACAAATCAAGGAAATGTCTTTAAATGATGTTAAATACATTTAGTTTGCCATCCTAAAATAATTTATGTAAAAGAACATAAATTCATATAAAAATTGCTCATATCAATTTTGATTTCCTATTTTTTAGTTTTTTCTTATGTCTGGAGAAAAAAATAGGTAATTTCATTCAACAGTGGTTATTAATAAAATCAATATGGTTTATAAATACATAAATAAGCATATGCTATATATTTATATAATTATAAATAAATATGTAGTATATGCTTTTAATATATGTGAAGATATATGTTTATATACTGTAGTCTCTATATTAGTCTTTTTTATGTGCATAAAGTAAAATTAATTTTTTGTACAGTTCCAAGAGTTTTAGCATGCACAGATTCTTGTGAGCCCCTATAGCTTTTTTCCTTTTCCAGAATGGCATACATACTTCATTTTTTAAGACTGACTTCTTAAACTTACTATCACACACCTGAGATTCAATCAGGTAGTGATGTATCAAAAATTATTTTATTTCTATTATTGAGAAGTAGCTGATGGTTTGTTCATGCATTTACCCATTTGAAGAACATTTAGTTTGATTCTGCTTCTGAGCAACTTGAAGAATGCTTTTCTGTTTTAGACATTTGGGTCTGGGTTTTCATGTGAACATACGTTTTTATTTCTCTACAGTAAATGCCAGGAATCAGATTCCTAGGTCACGTGTTTGTCTTTACCGGAGACTGCCAGATTTTCCTGAGTCACTTTCGCAACTTGCGTAATCATCACCAATGATGTCTGGGAATTTCAGTTCCTTCATCCACTTGCAAAATTGGTATTGTCATTAGTTGTTGTTTGCTTTTGCCTTTCTAACAGGTGTGTGGTGGAATCTCGCTGTGATCTTCATTTGCATTTCCCTAATGACAGATGATATTGAACAATTTGAAATCATAGTTTTCATAAAATGTCTCTTTAATTTGTATTTTTAATTTGTAATTTTTTCAATTGTGTGTTTTCTTATTGTTGAGTTTGAAAGTTCTTTATATTCAAGATACAAGTTCTTGGTTGGGTACATGATTTTCAAATATTCTCTCTGTGACTTTCTACTTCCTTAACTAAGAATGCAGAGCAAAAGTTTTTAATTGTTATGAGGTTTAATGTATTCTTTTTTCTTCCATGAATCTTGCTTTTGGTATAATAACTAAGAACTCTTTTCCTAACTCTGGGGTCACAAAGATCTTCAATGTTTCCTTTAAAAATTTTATGAATTAGTATTATACCTGGTGTCAGGTTAAGGTTGTTCTTGTTTTGTTTTGTTATGGGGGATTGCATGTAAATGCTCAGTCATTCTAGCACCACTTGTTTTAAATTTTAAAGCAATTCTTTTCAAATTCCCTTTGCACCTTTGTTTAAAAATCAGCCATATTTAGGTGAGTCTGCCTCTATAATCCTCATACTGTTCCATTAATCTTTAGCCAATGGTCTTGACAATTTTGGCTTTATAGTAAATCTTAAAACTAGGTAGCATAAAACTTTCAACTTGGTTTATATAAAAAATAATTCCGGCTATCCTATTTTCTTTGCATTTTCATATAAAGTTAAAAGGAGCTTATCTATATCTACAAAAAATTTTACTGGGATTTTTTTACTTGGAATACACTATATCTGCATTGAAATTTGGAAAGATTTGGTATCTTGACTACGATAAGTACTGCACCCATAAACGCCCTATATTTCTGCATTTATTTAGACTTTCATTGATATTTTTCATCAGCATTTTGAGGTTTTCAGCAGATAGCTCCTGAAAATATTTTGTTATATTTATCCCTAAGCAGTTTTTTCAATTTATCAAAAAATAGTGCCATTTTAAAAAGTTTGTTCCAATTGTTACTTGCTAATGTATTACTTCTTGGATTTATAAAATAGATTTTTAATGTAAACAATCATGTAGTTCAAATAAGTACTCTTATTTCTGCCTTTCTGATTTCATGCCTCCTCCCCACCCTTTTTCTTACTTTATTTCACAAGTTAAAGCTTCTAGTAAGATATTGAATAGGAGTGGTGAGAATGAATATCCTTGCTGTATTCCTGAATTTAGGGGGAAAATATTCAGACGTTCACTTCAAACATGACAACTGTTGTAGAGTTTTTTGCAAACGCTCATTACGGTGTTGCAAAAGCGCCATTCTTCGTCTACTTTTTGAGCAGATTTATAATAAAGGGACATAGAATTTCATTAAATGACTTCCTGTATCTATTGGTATGACCATTTGGTTTTTCTATTAGTGTAAATATATACATTGATTTTTGAATGGTGATCAGCCTTGCTTTTCAAGACAACCCCACTTAGTCACAATATATTGTAGTGGATTTTTTTTTTTTTTATGGTGGATTCAGTTCGCTAGTATTTTCTGGAGGATTTTAATGTTGTTGTTTATGGGAGCTCTTAGTGTATGGTTTTCTGGTACTGTCTTTGGTTATGGTATCAAAGTAACGCTGGCTACATAAAAAGATTTGGGAAATGGTCTTTCTCCTCTTTTGTGAAAACGATTGTGCAAAATTGGTGTTGTTTCTTCCAGAATGTTTGGTATAATTCAACAATCTTTTTGGACTGTTTTAAACTATGAATTCAATTTTTGAAATAGATATGGGGCTCTTCAGGTTCTCTATTTCTTATTGTTTGTTATCTTTTAAAAAATTAGTCCATTTCATCTAAGTTGTCAAGTATATGTGATAGAGTTGTTCACAGTAATCCCTTGTTACCATTTCAAAGTCTGTGGGGTCTATACTGATTTCTCTTCTCTAGTTACTGATATTAATAATTTGTTTCTTCTCTCTTTTATTCTTTAACAGCCTTTGTAGAGATGTAACAATTTATTAAACTTTCAAGAAACTGTCTTTTGGCTTTTCTCCATTATTTTTAATATTTTCAATTGCTTATTTCTGCTTCTATTTTATTATTTCTTTCCTCCTGCTTGATTTTTTCCAGGTGTGTGTGTGTGTGTAGTTTGCCCTTATTTTCTAGTTCATTGATATGAGAACTTATGATTTGAGACTTTTGGGGTTTCCAATACTAATATTTGGTAATATAAATTTCACTCTAAGATCTGCTTTACCTACATCTCACAAAATTATATTCAATTTTCATTTTAATTTCACTCAGAATATTTTCTGATTTTCCTTAAAACATCTTCTTTGAACTCTATAATCTGCAGAAGTATTTGTCATTTAATTCACAAATATTTAGAGAGTTTTCAGTTAACTTCTAGTACTGATTTATATTTTAATTCATTTATGGCCAGATAATATAATTTGTATGATTTTGTTTATTTTAACATAATAGGGTATATTTTTGTGATTCAGAATGTGAACTATTTTGAGGTATAGTATAAATATGTAAAATTTGTAGTCCATTGTTAATTATAACTTTCTATAAATGACAATTAGATTAACTTTGTTGATAGCATTGTTCAGGTCTTTTATATCCTCACTATCCAATCTACTTTTCATGTAATTACTGAGAGAAATGTTAAAGTCTATACATATAATTATGGCTTTGTCTGTGTCTGCTTCCCGTTCTGTCAGTGTTTGTATAATGTAAAGCAGAGCTTTTCAAGCTATTATTAAATGCATGCACATTTAATACTGTAATGTCTCATTGATGAATCAAGTCTTTTATCACTGTGTAAAATTCCTCTGTATTCCCAGAAATATTCCATATTCTGAAGTCTACTTTTTCTAGTATTAATATAGCCAGTCTGCTTTTTAAAAAAATTAGTGTTTGCCTGGTAATACCTGTTTTTTTTAAATAAAGTCTTTTACTTTTAAACAGTAATTTGTAGGATTTAGTTTAGGTATATCATATTATTATGAGTTGACTGTTAGCCCCTTAGTGTTTTGTTGTTGCCGTTGTTCCTCTGGTTCCCCTTTTTTCTTTTCTTTTGGACTATCTGAATATTTTAATACCATATTAAATTTATCTATTGGTGTTTTTATTATAACTCTTTATATGTGTATTTTCTAGGGATTATATTATAAATCCCTAACATCACAAATTATAAACTTAATATATGAAATTAATCAAGATATTATCACTCCAGATAAAATATAAAAATCTTACAACTCATAGTTTCTTTATCCCCCTTATATTTAGTTGTAATGTGTAATACCTCTAATACAGAAAATCTCATTTCACATTATACTTTTTAATTTTAAGATATTTTTATATCTCAAAATTATATCTATATATTTATAATATACATATTATAAATATATAGATATAATTTATAATATACATATTATAAATATATATAGATAGATATAATATATAGATATAGATATATCTATATATGTATAGATATAGATACTGTAGTGTTCTGAGTGCTTGAGTCCTTCCAAATTCACATGTTGAAATCCCAATCCCAAAGTGATGTTATTAAGAATAGAGCCTTTTGAGAGGTGACTCACAAGGGAAGAGCTATCATGAATAGGATTAATACCCTTATTATATAGGCCCCAGTGAGCTGCCTTGCCCCTTCCATTCATGAGATGCAGAGAGATGGCACTATCTATGGGGAAGGCTCTTCACCAGATACTGAGTAGCCTGATCTCTTGATTTTGGATTTCATAGCCTCAAGAACTGTGAAAAACAAATATCTGCTGTTTATAAGTCACCTAGTCTATCGTATTTTTCTACAGCAGCCCAAAGGGTTTAATATAGTAGGTAAGATGTTAAAAAGAGGATGTCATACTTACTAAGTGGAGTGAATAGAATGCTGGAACCCACAAATATGTCCTTGTCCTAGCACCTGAAAACTGAATGTCACCTCATCTATTAAAAGGGTCTTTGTAGGGTCTGGAGCGGTGGCTCAGTGATTACAGGGCTTGCCTGGCATGCACGAGGATATGGGTTCAAACCCCAGCATCACATGCGCAAGGAAATGTCAGAGCAACGAGGGTCACATGAAAAACCAAATAAAATTGTTTCTCTCTTTCTCTTTCACTGTCCCTCTCTCTCTTAAGAAAAAGGAGGGGGGGGTCTTTGTAGATATAGTTCAGGATCTCAAAATGAGACCATCGTGGATTACTGAAGTGGGCCAGAAGTCTAGTCACAAGTGCTTTTATAAGACACAGAAAAGATGACACAGACACGAAAAGGAGGAAGCAAAGTGGCCATGGAAATTGGAGTGATACAGTCAAGAAGCCAAGGAATGCCCACAACCACCAGAAGCTGCAAGAGACAAGCAAGAATTCTTCCCTGGAGCCGGTGAGACTACACAGCTGCTGAAACCTTGATTTCACGCTTCTGTCCTTCACAAACCGAGGAGTAGATTTCAGGTGTTTAAATCAAGTGCGTGGTGATCTGTTACCACGGTTTCAGGAAACCAACATGAAGAGATCCACTTTAGTTGCTCTTCCTTAATTTCTAAAGTCCAAGTTTTACTCGAATCATTTTTCCTTTTACCTGAAAAACTTCTTTTAGCACTTCCCTTAAGATGGGTTCTTATAGTAAAAAATTCTCAGTTTTCCTTCATTTTAGATTATTTTTATTTGCCTACATTTCTAAAGGATATTTTGGCCGTCTATAGGATTTAGGGTTGAAAGTTAGTTGCGTTAAACACTTGAAAAACATTGTTAACCTATCTTTCTCTTTAGTTATTTAAATCATTGGCACTTTTTCAATAACTGCTATCAATAATTTTCTTTTTTATACTTTTTTATTGAATTATTTTTGTTTTTGTTTTAAGAAAGAAGGACAGTGAAAGAAAGAGAAAGAGGGAATCAATTTTTATTGAGTTTTTCACATGGCTTTCGATGCTCTGACATTTAGATGTGTGTGGCTGCTGGGGTTCGAACCCATGTACTTGAGCATGGAGGCCAGTGCTGTACCTGTGGAGCCACCACTCCAGCCCCTTTTATATTTATTTTTCATCAATTTGATTATAATTGTGTGGAAGATTTTTTCTTAAGTTTGTCCTGCTTAGAACTTGCTAAGGATCTTTTTTTTTTTTTTTTTAAAGAGAGAAGGACAGTGAGAGAGAGAGAGACAGAGAGAATCAATTTTTATTCAGTTTTTCACACTGCTCTGAAACTTTGTTGTGTGCGTGGGTTGCTGGGGTTTGAACCCATGTTCTTGCGCATGCCAGGCAAGCACCGTAACCAACGAGCCACCGCTCCAGCCCCTTGCTAAGGATCTTGTATCTGTCCGTTTATTTTCCCTCACCAAATTAATGAAATTTCTAGCCATTCTTTGCTTAGTAAAAAGGAAAAAAAGTTCTTTTTTATAACCACAACACTTCTCTGAATTTTTGGCATACTCTTCATTGTTTTTAACAAAAGATTTTTTATTTTTTGGAGAAGAACAAACTACTAAAACTTATTTTGTGGGCTTGGCATGTAGCTCAGTGGTAGAGCACTTGCCTAGCAATAAGAAAGACCCTAGATTGGATTCTGCAGAACAGAAAAATAAAAAACAAAATTTTTTAACATATCATGTATTTTCAAAATACTGCCTGAAACTATGATTTATGTTCAAATGTTTTCTCCTCTTAAAAAAGTCTTTCCTGAATTCAGGCTATAAATTCAGAATATTCAAACTGGTAAGATGTCTTTTTTCTTTTTTTTAAAGAGAGAGGGAAAGAGAGAGAATCAATTTTATTTAATTTTTCATCTGATTTTTGTTTTTCTAACACTTAGTTGTGTATGTGATGTTGGGGTTTGAACCCACGTCCTTGCACACAACAGGCAAGTGCTCTACCACTGAGCCACCACTCCAGCCCAAACTGGTAAGATGTCTTAAAAGCTGAAACTATCATTAGGTTTCCTAGAATTTCTACAAGGTAACACAAAATTCTACTTTCTTACTTCCTAAAGTAAAAGTAATACAAAAAAAATACTAGAAATAATTAGGCTTATTTAGCATTTTCCAAAAGCTAATTAACTAAAAAATAAGGTAACATATCTTTTATTTTTTTAAACTCCAAAAAAAAAAAATTGACATGTCACAAGATCTTAGACTTCCCAAATTAACTAAAATATCTTATTATTGTATACTTTTTATACTAAAATAAGCATGCTAATGTTCATTTATAAATAACTGTTTATTTCTAGGTTTCTTAATTCCAATACTTAATATTAATCAGTGATAATCATGGTACTTTATGGCATAAACCCAAAGGCCCCAGAGGTTTATTAAAGTTCTCACTATTCATAATAAGTTCTTACTTCCATAGTTTTTATTGATATGTCCTTCTAAATTTATTGTGTATTACACCTCAAAAGGGAATTATAGTTTTTTTCATTCTCTTAATTCTCTAGAAGATCTAGATTTTAGAAGAGACATCGCAGAAAAAAAAATGCCCTTAAGTCTTGATGAAAAAATCTTATAAGTTTCTAATAATATAAAACTCTAAGCATAGTCTTCGAAATCAACATCTCTCAATTGAAGAGATCTAACTTATCCCTGAGTCACTGAAACACTGCCCCAGCCAAAGGCTTCAAGCTGAGTATCTATTTTAGTAGCTTTGTCACCACTGTGACCAAAAGACCTAACAAGAACAATTTAAAGAAAAAGTTTATTTGGGACTCATGGTTTCAGAGGTCTCAGTCCACAGATGGCTGACTCCATTACTCTTAGCCTAAGGTCAAGGCAGAATATCTTGGGAAGAGTGTGGAAGAAGAGTGTGGAAGAAGAGTGTGGAAAGCTGCTCAGGCTGTTGCACTCAGAAAGCAGAGGCAGCTCACTCAGCAGGGACAAAATGCAATCCCCAAACGCAGGCCTCCAGTGACCCAACCCTCTCAGCCACACCCTACCTGCCTACGATTACCACCCAGTTAACCTCTATTTGGATTAGTGCTCTTATTAAGTTAAGGCTCTCATAACCCAATCATTTCACCTTTGAATGAATGAAGCTCATACCTGAGCTTTTGGGGACACCACATATCCAAACCATAACAAAATCTTTAAAAACCTTCCAGGATCATATGATTTTAGGGGTCATGTCATCTTCTAATAAAGACCTTCAGATCCAGAAGGCAACTGTAAGTAGTAGACAGCTTCCACTTAAGACCTATGAACAAGTCCTGATACCAGAACTACCAATTCCCTTGCTTTTACCTGCACAATTTTGTTCTCTAGTTCACTAGCTATTTTCTTTCCTCTTTTATGGTTTAAGGTTCCTAACTGACATGTATTATTTCCTAATCATGATACCTGCAAGACCCCTACGCTTAATAACTTTTTGTAGGCTTACATAGTTCATGGCATAAGGCCCAATATCCTGCCTATAATTTCTTTGTGATTTGGCCAAAGCATAAAATCAGACTGACTTTTGGGGTTCTACTCATTTTCCTTCGGGTGCTACCCAGCTTCATTTGGTACCATCTCCTTATTATAAATCACTTGGTTTCCTGACTAAATAGACTCAATCACTAAGCAATTTATTTAGAGGACAACCCCCGCCCCCCGAAGATTAGACAGCCAGAAACCTAAGGTCTCAACTACATTAAATCTAGCAAATGAACTTTCCTTTTTGATAAAGAACTACACACACACGAACTAACATGTGCAATCAAGCTTTTGCAGAAATACAATATAGAAAGGCCAGGAAACACATGGGTTATATTTAGAGGTTGTCTCACTTATACAGACCTTACAAGAAAAGGACATTAGATAAGCTAAATCCTCAAGCCTGTCCAATTTACAGATTACAGTCAATAGTCTTTTATGCTTCAAATACAATACCAATTATTAGGGGTTACCAATGATTTCCACTTTCAGGGGCAATACTCAATATATGGCTATCTAATAGAATTGGCCTGGCACTAGGCAATGGAAATTGTGCCAAGCAAATTCTATATGACAGGCCACATATGAGTATTTGATGCACAAAAACGATTTTTTTTTTTGGTGCTTATTTATTTATTTTTTTCTTTCTTTCTTTTTTTTATTAGAAGTATATAGAAATACAGTTGAGGGGGAAACATTATCAAAACATTACCAATCAATGGATATAAACTTTGTTATTGAGGGGAAAAACCAGATCATGGATAACCACCTTGGGTTTTACCTGTTGCAGTTTCCTCCAGAAGAACTCATATGTTAAATGGGTAGTTCGTGGAGGAATGACATCGGCTTCTGGGATGGTTCCCCCATCTTCCCAATCTCCAGACTCCTATGAGTTATTCATATACCCTCCCCCCCCATCCTTCTCCCTACACCTCCAAGTATCCTAGAGAGCCATCCCCCTATTACTCTGAAAGTCATTCAATTTGCAGCACAAAAACTATTGACTGCAATCTGTAAAAGAGGAATCTATGATGTCAGTAATCTGATGTGTTGTACTTCTATCATTACAGACCTTTGTGGAAGCTTTAATATTATTTAAATTATCTAGGAGGCCCATATAAAAACCATGACATTGTGTATTTTGACTAGTAGTTGTGTGGCCTTTTCAAATTAGGGATGAAATCAGTTCTCTTCTTTTGGTCACCTTTGGTTCTTGTTTCAGGAGTGAGCACAGGCTCACTCTAGTGATTATTCCTGTTGAAACTCTCAAATGTGTGCTCATCAACGCCTTAAATTCTGCTGAGCAGTTGCTGTTCCATCAAATAATCTAAACATGATTTTCTAATAAAAATAAACAATAAAATAGGGTACAAATGAAGACTGGAATGACCACCATCAGAAACTCTTGACATGACAATATGCCCAGCAAAATACAGATCTGGATTGATAGTGTCCCTAGACGATAACGGTCTGCAGCTTAAGCTTGAGAAAAATGTATAAAAAGAACCCTCAGAAATAAAAACATCGTTTCCAGTCCTTATGTTAAACACTACTGGGACCAGGTTAAACAGAGGCAAAGCAAAAATAACCACTTTTGCTCATTCCAGCGATTGCTTGCTTCCAAGAAGATAAAACTATGAACCAATTTTACTACTTATTTATCAAGATTAATAATTTGTTTATCAAGGCTCTTTAAGTCCCTCATCTTGCTAGACCCATCAATCAAAAGTTATATCATAATTCTGTCCCATGCCAAGTTATCCACTTTGCAGGACTCATCTTGAAATCTTCTAACTAAGTGACTCTAAATCCCTAAAACTAAAACTACTCTTCCACAATTTTCTTCATTTGGGGAAGTTACCAATAGTTGATGGAGTAGGTCTTCTCCCTCACCACTCCAAGTCTAATAAAATCAGTCTTGGTTCATTAATAAGCTTTTCTGTTGGTTTATTGGGGGAGTAGAATTAACGCTGCTATATTTTTCTTCCAAATTTTCAGACTCTGAATTGCAAAAGTGGCCTTTTGTCCACAGAATATCTTTCTTCACTCGTTTTCTATTATTCAATAATTTTCTCTTTTGGCTTTTCAGAAGTTTATAGAAGACTTTCGTCTTCAATGATCATTGCTTCTGTGACTCATCTTCAAGCCATGAGGTCTACAATGGCATACAGATAAATCCTAGTGATGGTAGAAGAATGAGAAAATTATTCATAGTCTTATTCCTCTGCCAAACCTATTTTGTTGAAATTATCCTGGAGTGCAAACATATAAGGGAATTCCCTGTCCAACAAAGAGCAATCTACTAGCGGCTTTTGTGGTTGCACCTGCAGCAGTCCCTGCTGTCTGGGAGTCAGTTACTTTATGCTTCTCAACCAAATTAAGAGTGTCAAATTCCCAGTCAAAACACTTAACCACTTCTTTCTCTTCTAGGATTCACCCACATATTGTTTTTAAGATTTTTTTTTGTTGAACAATCAAGCATGCTTCTAAGGAAACTATACATATACATATTCTGAAAATTAGATTTACCCTCTAGAGCCCCCCCCCCCGCCCCGGTCCCTTCCCCCTCCCCCCTCATTCCCAGTACATCTCTACGAATGCCTTAGGTTGCGTGTCACTACACCTTCTCAGGGCCAGGGTCTCACCCACATAAGTGTTAAAGGAAGTGTCCCATGCTCCTAATTTTTTCTGACTTTTGATTTCTTGTCCCCTCCATCAAATTTCCTGTGACACATTACAGGAGAACATAAAGTGTTGGGATGATTAGCAATTCCCTTCTTATATATTTGCAAACTAACCTAAAGCCCACGCTGTCCACATTTATTCAATCTCATCAAAACTCATTCGCAGAAAGTTCATAATAAGTTTGCACATAAGGCCCTTTCTCCGCCTAGGACCACTACAGTCTTAGGGCTTGAGACAGTGGAACTGCTGCGCTAAATACGGTCAATTAACTATACATTACTATAAGATAAACTAAACTCTTTTGTGTCTCTTAGAAATATTGACTTTGACATGACCTCCTTTCAATTTGTTTATTTTATCTAGGAGGCCTTGTTCAAGGCCCAGCTGCTTTCCTGTAGGAATGAGGAAAGAAGGGGAAAATAGGAAGTCTCAACTGTTTCTAGGTTTCTGTTAAACCCAGATTAATACATGATGCAAAGTCTACTATTGTCTGCTACTATCAGTCACATATTTCAGTCTTAAGGAAATGAAAGTGGCTTTCTTGCATTAGGAGCTACAACTAAGAATGATTTGCTAGTCCCTTCTATCAGGGAGCAGACGTCATTAAGAAATAGTTGACATGGAAACTACTCAACACACACAATTAAATGTATTCTCTGCCCTTAATATTTAGAACATTTTAATAGCATAATTATTTGAGAAGTTAGTGTCAACCTTCTCCCACTAAAATAAATTTTCCACAACGTCAGGAACCATGTTTGTACGTAGACGATACTCCCTTAGCAAATAACTGGTGCTCTTTGTCTCATGGTAGGCATTCAGTAGGATACAGAAAAGACCTCAGGAAAGACATTCAATGAATGAATAAAAGAAACTGTGCAATTACAAAAGGAACTAGTCATCTGTAGGCAATGCTTCCAAAATTATGCCTGTCACTGAGTTTTCACTAAAATGCAGTGCAATGAGAGAAACAAGTAAAATGGAGTAAATTCTCATAATGCTACACAGTTATACTACATTATAAGCTACTCCTTCAGTATTAAAAAGCTCTACACTGCAATTTATGAAATGGTGGCATTACTAGATGGTAGTTTTCAGTGTATGTGATTTTTAAGTTAACATTACTTGGAAAATTTAAATTGGCAACTCAATCTCAGTCATCCAATTTCATTTTATTTTAATCATTTTTCTTTTTCATGAAAACTGAAAGTCTGATTCTGTTGATCTAAGGCATGACAAAGTATCACTTTCTAAATATTAAAAACATGACTCTAATACAAATACATAGTGTACTGATGTCAAAGGGTTTTTTGAACTCATTAATGAGAGAATGATCAAAAATGATAGAATTCTTTCAAAGAGGAATATAAGAGATTGAAGGAGAGTTACCAAAAGAAAGAAAGATGAAATAAGATTGCTAATTTAGATATAGGGAAATGGAATCATAATCTTTGGGGGTTATCATTTCTATAGGACAAAAATCATTTGAATCTCTACCAGAAAAAAAGTAATTTGTAATTTGTCAATCTTCTCTAAGTTGACATGTAGCTTTATAGGGCCTAATCAATAGTAAATAATAAATCAAACAAAATTACCTTCCCTCATTGTGGCGACTCTTACCAGCTTGTGGGACAGTCTCTAGCATGAATTAAAAGGTCACACAGTAATCTTTCTGCTTATTTTCTGTTTTAAAATAATTCTATTAAGGGGAGGCTGCCTGCTTCTGTTGGACATAAGATGTCCCCCAAAAGCTCCTGTTTTAATGCAAGAATGTTGGGAGGTGAAGTGATTGGATTGTGAGAGCTGTAACCTAATTAGTCTATCCTACTTTGAATGGACCGACTGGCTGGTAACTCTAAGCAGGTGGGGTGTGACTAGAGGGGTAGGTCACTGGGGGAGTGCCCTGGAAGGGTTCATTTTCCCCGCACCTTCCTTCACTCGGCTACCTGACCCAGCCATGAACTGACTAGTTTTCCTCCCCTGGGCCTTTCCACCATGATACCCTGCCTCAATGTGACCCCAAAGCAAAGGACTCAGCCATCTGGGCACTGAGACCTCCGAAACCATGAGTCCCACATAAACCTTGCCCCCTAAGTTGTTCTTGTTGGATATTTTAGTCACACGATGCAAAGCAGACTAACACTGCCTCTAATATTTGGATGGAAACTCCTGTGTGTACGTGTGTGTATCAATAAATGTGGATTTTACATATATAGACATGGATCCTAAAGGAGAGAAACAAAGAAGCCAGTTATTGGAATTTGGAAATGACACTATGGGTATAATAGTTTCCTAGAGATGCCATAACAAAGCACTCACAAACTGAGCAGTTTAAATAATGGAAATTCACTATCTCATAGTTCTGGAGCTGGAAGTTCAAGATTGGGTGTTGGAAGGGCAATGCTTGTCCTAGAGGTGCTAGGGAAGGATCTGTCCCAGATCTCTCCTGGATCTTGGCCATTGCTTGGCTTGTGGCAGCACAGCTCCAGTATTCACAGGGCCTTCTTCCTGGAGAGTGCCTGTGTCATAGATTCCACTTTTTGTAAGGACACCTGTCCCATTAGATTAGGGACCCATCCTAGTCCAGTAAGATCTCATCTTGACTAATTTCATCTGCAGCAACCCAAATAAGGTCAGATTCTGAGGAATTAGGGTTTAGAACATCAACATATGAGTTTGGCAGGAGGGAGAGATACAATTCAACTCATAAAAAATGGGTGAGTTTTTTTCCCTGAGACTTTTCTTCACTTTCTAAATTTTCAGCAAAAATAAATACCAACACCATTTCCAAAAATATTTAAGAACTGTTCTAGAAATCTATATTAGTTCCTTGGGACAGTCATAGTAAATTACTATAAACTAGGTGACTTAAAACAATAAAAATTGATTCCCATTGTTTGGGGGGAGTAGAAATCCAAAATCAAGATGGGGACAGGGCCATGATCCCTGTGAAGTCTCTAGGGAAGAAGCTTTCCTTGCCTATTCCTATCTCCTGTGGTTACTGGACATCCCTGGTGTTAGGTAGGAGTTCAGGGACACCAGGATGGCAGAAACACTGTTTTAGAAAGATGCCACTGGAGGACAAGGCAGGGAAACAAGCATGTCCCTGTTAATGATTTTGCATTACAATGACAACTCCTACCACTGAGGACTTGTCACTATAACAACTCCTGCCACAGGTTTGATATTTTAAAATAACCAATGAGGGAAAATTGGGCAGTTCTAATTGGGTTTTCTAAAGTAATCAATGGATGGGGGCTTGTGGATAATATTCTAATCAGGTATCATAAGGTAACCAATGGGAACAAATGGAGTAAGGTCTTCAATC
>PVKS010037652.1:0-18496 GCA_004027875.1 Aplodontia rufa
GTTTTCATTTGCATTTCTCTGATTACTAGTGATTTAGAGCACTTTCTCATGTATTTATTGGCTTGATCAATGCCTTCTGTTGAGAAGTTTCTATTTAGCTCTTGTTTTACACTTTTATCAATCCACTTTTAATTATCTCACAACCCACTGACCGGCCTGTGGTTTGTAGTTGTCATTGGTTTGTTTTTTTGATACACTTTCCTCATTGTGTTTCATTTTGGAAAGTTTCTATGGCTATATGTCTAAGTTCACAGATCTGTTCCACTAAATCATCTAATCTATTTTTACATTGCGCTTAATACAGGTTTTTAAAAATATTGGATGTTGTCTTTTCTCTTCCAGAATTTGGTTAGGTTTATATCTTCCATGTCTATATGGAGCATGTTGAATTTTTCCCTTTGGCTCCTTGAACTGACAGGTTATGATAACGATTTTAATGTCATTGGTGTCATTAGCTATTAATTCTGTTACAAGTGTCAGTTCAGAGTCAGTTTCTAATGATGTATTTTTTTTATTATTATGGCTTGTATTTTCTGTTCTTGTTTACACCTGACAACTTTTATTAGATTTATTAGAAGCCAGACAGTGCTGAATATTTTTGCTTTCTTAAAAATATTTTTGTGCTTTGGTGTTGGATGGACTTAAATTATTGGAATAACTTTTGATCCTTTCATGTCTCATTTTTAAAGCTTTGTTAAAGTAGACATGCATGGTATACATTCAAAGCCTAAATTTTAATTCCTCTTGATGCAGGATCCATTTTAATACTCCAATTAATTCCCTCATGAACTGTTTTACACTCTGGCTTGGGAATGAGTATCCTCCCTAACCCTAGGTAGTCTATAGTATTGTTTCCTGTAACCTTTTGAAAATACCCTGTCCCAGCCTTAAATCGCTTCCTCTCATGTCTCTGTTGAAATATAATACTTCACTAAATACTTGGAAGGAATTCTGCACCTCTAAGTGGGTTCTTTTCCTGTGACTTTCTCTTCTTTCTGGTATTCTTCTCTGTGTCAATAGTGGCCTTGGGTATTCTAGATTCTTGTCTCTACCCACTCTAGGGTCTACCTGAGTTTCCCTCCCTGAGTCACAATCTGGATGCTCTCTCCAGCAAATAAGACATGCATCCATTGGTGTCACTTGATTATATCCTGTCTTTAGGAATATCAGTACTTGTCCAATAACCAAAGTCTTCAATGCCAATGTTTCATGTATTCTTTCTGTTACTGTTTCATATGGGGGAAATCCAGTCCCCAGTATTCTAACTTGAGTTAACATGTGAGTCATTAATAATAAAAGTTTATTCTAATACAAAAATTATTACAGCTTTGCTATATAACAAAATGTGCTATAATGCTCAAGCTTGGCCTGACAGGTCTGTTACACATCAACACAATATGATTCTGTGGGTTCCAATCGTATGCCATTTAAAGGTAGACTGCAAAGGAGTTCATTCGTTCTCCAAGAAGGGCATACACTCCTATGTCCACAGGGGTGATGGGATAACAACCAGCAGAGAACACCTCAGAAGGCAGAGGCAAAGCCAAAAAGACCAAAAGATGGCATATTCCATTGTTCAAGGTCCTTTCTCCATCAACAGTAAAGAATGTCTGCATGTCTGTCCCACTGGATTCCATCATGCTTCAACTTCTACTTGGTGTTTCTTCATTTCCTTTATCTAATTGGAAGGTTTTATTTGTCCTTATCTTCCTGTTCTTTGTCACCACTGTATATTCCTAGAACCTCATCATTAATTTATTAGGTGCTTCCAGATCTGATGAAGAACACTCTGTGTTACACAGGCATCTTGGGGCTAAGTACTATGTTCCCATGGCGTGCTTCTTTAGGAAGGGAGTGAACATACACTTTACAGATGATAAGAATGCAGATATTTATTTGATGGTCAGGGACCAGATAGTGATAAAGACTGATGGGTGACCACAAAATGTAATCTCTGTTTTCTGAGCACATAGATAGGCTATTTTCTCAGTATCCCTTGTGCTTAATTAATATCAGCACTATGTAGGCAATGCAATGTGAGCACAAGTGATGTGTGCTAATCTATGTTGTAGATTTTAAAGCAAGAGCACATATCTCTTAACATGATTTTCCCCTTCTGAAAACAAAATTCAGATAACAATAAAACATAACAAGTTGGAGTAACCACACAACAGAAGCAGGATGGATTCCTGAATTACCACATGAGCAGGTGCATTTGTCTACTAAATATGTTCTCCCAATCGTCCAAGGGGGAGACAAAACTACTGTTCTGCAGTTTTTATATTTCCTTATATCTTTATAGTGATTTAGCCTGATATAGTAAACTTAACATCAAACATTCTATCCCTGAGGGCATAATCTTGAGAATCTGTTGCATTTGTACACCAAGATATGCACACATGATAGTCAAAGTAGTAGTGCAGAGAAGAACTAAAAGGGAAAATAAAAGTGAAACAATGACTGAATGTCCTTTAGCAGGAAAATGAATAGTTGCATCACTATCAAATATAGCATACTATATCTATCAAACAGTATTATAGAAGCAAATGTCAATTATGTGCATTATCATGGATAAATCATAGGTACAAGGCATTTCATGCTAAAGTTTAATTAGACCCAGCAGAAAACTGTGCTGATCAGCTTTCCATTACTGCAAAAAAATACCTGAGACAATCAACTTATAATAGAAAAGATTCATTTTGGCTCCCAGTTTGGGAGATACTCGTCCATGGTGGTTTGGCATATGTGCTTTGGAAACCGTCAAGGAAGCACCTCATAGCATGAGAGAGACCAGGAGGAGACCAGGAAACAGAAAGAGAGAGAAAGAAGCTGGGGTGCCAATATCATTTTCATAGGCATGCTCCCAGTGAGTGAAACAAAAAAGTGTTTAGGATAGATTGAAAAACGAGAAGACTAGGTCCAATTATATCAAGTGTCATATGTTATTGTATTTGGTCACATCAAATCTCCCATTATCACTTAAGATCAAATAATAAAATAAACTATTCCACTGAAAACTCCAGTATTTGGTTTAAAATATTCAATTTTATGATACATGTAATAGAAAAATATGAAATAAAAATAATATGTGCATCAACAATAGTAAAATAATTAAAAACACTGACTCTCCTAAAAAATTTAAAATCCAAAGAATCAGAGCTAATTGTTGTTATAGTCACATATGTTTGCCTACAACTTTTAGTTTGTTTCTATGTTTTGGACTTGGCATTGAACCCAGGTGTGCTTTAATACTGAGCCACAATCCCAGTTATTTTTGAGACAGGGTCTCACGAAGTTGCTGAGGATCTCCCTAAATTGCTGAGACAGGCCTTGAATATGTGATCCTCTTGCCTCAGCATCCCAAGTCTCAGGGATTACTGGAGTGCACAACCAAGCCTTAGCCTGCTCGTCTACTTTTTATTTTTTCCATTGCTATTTGCTAGGGTCTGAAGGTGGACTCCTAAAATTTTTAAGCTGAAACTTCATGTGGTGGTATTAAGAGGCGGATACATTAGGAGATGATCAAGAGGCTAAGGTTCTCATAAATGAGATTAGCACCTTTATGAAAGAGGTACAAGGGTGCTGCTCACTGATCTTCAGTCCTTTCTCCCTGCGAAAACTCAGTGTCCATTCCCTCTGGAGGACAGAGTTGGAAGCAGAGACTGGGTCCACACCAAACTCCAATACTGTTGTCACACTTTTCTTGGACTTCCTGACCTCTGTAACTATGAGCAAAAATTTATGCTTTTCCTAAATTACTCAGACTCAGATATTGAGTTTAATAGGATACACAGTCCAAAAAAACTGTCCTTACAAGCAAAAATGTAGTTTGATGTATCTTATTAAAAAGACAGAAAATGTTCTTTACAGACCCACTCTCTGATCTCTTCATTTTAAAGTGGATAAAAATGGGTGTCTAGAGATATTTCATGGCTGCTAGGAGGCCAGGTTATCCTGCAATGTCCTCACCTTGTTTGTTTATTACTTAGGAATCATGTACCAAGAAATTTGCTGCTAATATGGATGGAATCCAAAGTTAATCTCCAGTAAATCAAGAAGAAAGGTTACTGATTTTTCTGAACTTATACTAGAAAGCAACTCAACTTAGAAAAATATCCCAACTTATTCAGGCACGTCTTCTTCTGACATGAAGGGAAATGAGGTGATTAAAACTAGATCTTAGATCAAATAGATCATTGCATGTTAAATGAGGTGATTTCACCTGCTGTGGTTTTCTAGACATCCTAGCAGGCCAAACATAGTTTCCTATTACTGTAACATATGCCCAAGATAATAAAATTCAAAATAGAAAAGGTTTATTTATGCTTACAGTTTTAGGAGGTTTTAGTACATGAAGAGTTAACCACCTTGTTCTGGGGCCAGCAACCACAGTGGGAATGAGTGGCAAACTATTCACCTCCTGGTAGGGACATGAAAGACAGGAAGAGGAAAGGCTGGGGATTCTACATACTGTCAATGACCTGAAGGCCTCCCACTAGGCTCTGCCTCCTAAAAACTCCATCACCCCAAAGAGTCTCACCACTTGGGATGAAGACTTCCACACAGGGGTTTTCTGAACACATGCACCTGAACTATAAAACCTCATACATTAAATAAGACATGAAGAAAGGTTTCAGAAGCTCTTCTATTTTACGCACAATCCCTTACTATTTAAAATGATTGCTTGTACATTCGAAATTCTCTAGTGGACTGAATTGAGATTACCAAGTGAATATGACTATAGCCTTAGCTTAATGAACTCAAAAATGTCCCACAAGGCATCTCTATTTGATTGAAGATTATCTCGATGCAGTAGTCCCCATAGTTAGGAATGGGAATTGTAGCAGTCATGGTCCCTACTTTAGCATTTCTTCACACCTCTTTCACAAGGTGGTCTAAAGCAAAGGACAAGGAGAACTATGTAAAATAACATCATTGTCTTCAAATACCCCAAACAGTAATAAAAATTAAGCATTTAGTTACAATAAATAAGGTAAACATTTAGCTTATGGTCATAAAAATCAATTATACAAAATAGCAAAAAGGAAACCCCTTTCATTCTTTCCATCATATGTAGCTAAGAAACTATATTAGTTTTTTAAAAAATTTTTTTAAAAATGTAAAAATCCTTTGGTGAATTGTTTTGATAACCTCTCTAGAAAAGATGTTTTGGACACCCTTCACCACTTGCCTGTATGCATTATCTGTAATTGTCTTTTAATAGACAGAGACTAAATTATTTGAAAAAAATTGTATCACTAGGGAGTAAGGGTTGTCAGATACCACTGAGATGTAATATATCAAGCGCTCAGGTGTTCAGCTTTATCTTGTAGACTGTTTATTTTCAGGACACACATTCAAAAAAAAAAGTTTTCAACCTCTCTAACCTGTTCTGATTTCAAATGAGCAAAGTAATGAGCACTAACAACACGGAGAACAAAAGAATTAATGAGTTCTGGACAACAGCAACATATTAGATAAAGAATTTGTGACTAAAAGGAAGATAATGCAAGCTCTTCTTACCAAGCTCAAACATTTCACTCTCAAAACTAATTAAAAGTTCTCAAAGAGTTTTATTTGTTGGGACTTAACAATGGCTTTCCATTTTTCAAGAAAAATATTTTGCAAATGGGAATTTTTATGATAATTAAAGACCTGTTTTTAGTCTTATGCTGTCTCAGAAAATGCAATATAATTTGGAACTATAATCTGGGTATAACAATTTTTTGCATAAATAATAAAAAAACCAAGATTGATATAATAACAAGTAGGTTGAGAATTTTTGAAATTATTTTTGACACCAGATTGATTTCCTTTCAGTTTAAACTTCATTCACTATGGCCATTAGACCTCTTTAGGCATTTTTTTATCATACTTATCAAGTACAAATACCTTTCCATGATAATAACCTCCTCCATCACATATCAGAGCTTCTTCCATATTTTCCTGCTAACATTTTCTCTGCTGCGATCTAGCTCTATTGTTTACTTCCATGAAGACATTTGTTTCTTTATCTGTATTCATTGCAGAACACTGGACTTGTCCTTTAAAACACAGATCATTATTCAGCTTCTCAATCTTGCAATTTTCTGAGTGGAAACAAGGTGGCATGATCTTATTCTTATCTTGATTTTCTTTCATCTCTGCTTTAAAACAAGCTAAAAATCATGAATATGGATAGCTTCAATATTTATGTCCTCCTTTGCCAGTAATTCCACATTTTGTAGTTTTTCCATTTGAAAATGTGTGTAGATTTTATTATAATGATGGTGGTATTAAAAAGAAATATTTTGAAAACAAATGTCTAACAAATGAGTGGGCTAAATAAATTATGATGGGCTGATTCGTTAATTTATAAAGGAAAGTAATAAAAATAATGTAAAATATTTATTGATTTGAAAATATGTTTTCAGTGAACAAAACTAACGGAAATCTGTTCATCATTATCTTATTTTGTTTAAAACACAAGTTCTCTGATATGCATGTGTTGTTAGACAAAGACTGGAAAGTATTTCATCATATTCTACATATCATCTTCAGTGGGATAATATAATTTTTTTCTTTTTGTTCCCAAATTTTTAAATTACTAATAATAATATCAATGAGCACATTTTAATGTAAAGCACATTTATAATAATAAATAAACACATTTGGATGAAAAGAAGATATTATTTTAAAACAGTTGTATTCTGGATTGGTTTCTTTTTTCTTTTTGTGGCAAAACTTTTTTTTTTTAAACAAGGCTTACCACTACATTAAGAAATCCTGTTGGTTTTTTCTTCTTGCAAAGGATATCAGCAGTGTCGTGGTTGAACATTTCTGTGCATATTAATAATCTCTAGTCTGCAATTGGACTCAATACTTGAGATAGAGAAGCTGCAAGGCTCTCTCAATTTTTATTTTAATCATGTTTCCATCAATATGAATAAAATTTTATCCAAATGGAGTCATAGATTGTTTTCTAGACCTATCTTAGGGAAAAGCTTAAATATCAACCTTTCTTTCCACTCTATCAAATTCTTGAAGATAAAGATTATGTAAGAAATTTATTTTCTGTTCACCCTTATGCCCAGAATTACTGGTACTGGTATTAATACATTAAGACTATGATTACATTTATGTCAATGTAACCTCTTTGTAGAATTATTTTTTAAATAGGAAAAATATCATGTATACTACCCCAATTTGAATAATCATTTTTAATATTTTGATTCATAAATTTTCATACATTTTTCTATATTCATTTGTACAAGTCTGTACAATGTACCAATCGTCATGCTAGTGTTTCAACCACATAGTGTTTTTAATTAGGGCCTATCTTCTACAGAAATGAAGGAATCCGTACACAAAAAGAAAGGGGAACCAAGCAATACTATGGTGAACTTCCCATCCTTGGTGCCCTATGGATCTGTTCTTGAGTGTCTATGGTATCCCTTATAGTATGTATGTGTGTGTGTGTATAAATATATATGTATGTGTATATATATATATATCACTGTGTAATTCCATGTTGTTCTTCAGAATGCTTCCAGTAGTATAGACAAGTAAAACAACATATGGGCACTTCTATATCCCCACCAGCTCTTAATATTTTCTGAATCTTAGTTTGCCCATCTGATAATTATAAAATGATATTTTACAGTAATTTTAATATGCATTTCTCAGATTAAAAATAGATTCAAGTTTCTATTATTTAAAAATTTAAGTGGATTTTCTTAGTGTTATTCATTGAAAAATCAATTTATTATGCAGTTTCCTCAAGTTCTGCCATCTTTCTCAAAAACTTTGCTAATCTTTACCTTCATCTATAACAGCAATATTATCAAATAACATTTCTTACACTTCCTTCCAATACTAGTGTGTATATCTATCTATCTATATACATATATATGTATATCTCCACTTATTTATATCCACTTAGAGTCTCCATCTGCTAGTTTCAGAGAATTGGTTATTTAAGTACTCAAAAAGCATTTATCATGAATTCTCAGGCAGCAAGAACATGTTTACTTCCTCTTTTTCTCTTAAACTACAAGTCATGTTTTAAATCTTTAAGGTGTATTTCTAATTTTTTGGTTTAAATTAAAAGGAAAATGGAAATATTAGTTCTTGAAAACTATACTATTATTTTCAAAAAACAAAGAAATAAAATGCTTTGTAAGAAATTTCTTTCAAGCAAAAAACTTCTTCTGAGGAGTATGTGTAACACAGTGGTTAATCAAAGATTGTATCTGAGAAATGTGATGTACAGTTGATATCCGAGATGGCTTAAAAGATTCCATCTAATTTGGCAGGAGAAAAACTATAACTTGGGGAAATTTAACAATTTATTCTCCTATTCATCAAAAGAATGTTTTCTCAGTTTAAAATCATTTCTAAAACTTACAGAGCAAGGCATTTATGACAAATGTGAAAGAAATAATGAAAATTTGGGTCTCCAGCAGTGGCTCAGCGATTACACTGCTTGCCCAGCTTGAGCGAGTACACAAGTTCAAACCCCAGCACCCACTTACATAGCTAAGTGTCAGAGCAACAAAAGCCATGTGAAAAACTCAATAAAAATTGATTTTCTCTCTCTCTCTCTTTTTCTCTCTCTCACTATCCAAAAAAAAAAAAAAAGAAAAAGAAAAGAAAATTAGATGTTTCTTTGACATACTGAAGAATCTACATATCTCTCCTGTGATGATCTTTTTCATTCTTTCTAAACAATGATAGTTCATTAAAAAAGAAGTTTTTAGACCTTATGAATCTTGAGGAAAAGATACCAATGATAATTATTATGAAATTGGTGCTTTTATAGACTGTTAAGGCAAATCAATCAAATAATTAAAATACATGCACACACAGAGAATGGACAGATCTATTTATTCCACATATAAATTTTTATCTTAGTTTTTTCTTTTCTTTTTTGCTTTGTATAAGTACCTTAATTTTTCTAAATAAGTCTGTAATATAATGACATTTGATACATTAACATATTCATTTTAATTTCTGTTCTATTTTTCTGTTCTGAACTCTGGTCCTTCCATGATCAAAACAGACCTTTAGATTGATTTGAGAATGAATGAAATTCTTGCTTTGAGTATCAAAAGAAACTCTTGAAATTCATAGAAGAGGAAATAATCTTGCTATCAGAAGAATCTGACATTCAAGAGTACATTAACAACCTAAACTTTGAGGAAGGCAGGGAATAATGTTTCCCCAACAATCAATAGATCAACAAGAGGATATAGATAATGAAAAACATCAATAATTAAATTTTGTTGTCTGGATTTATGTGCACTTGAAAAAGTATCATTACAGTAAGTAATGGGATGGCAAAGGATGTCTGAATCCTGTAGTAGGTAGAAAAAGACAATCAAAAGAGAAAAAATATTTGTATTGAGTTCTATATTTTGAGTGAGTCCAAAGCAAAAAATATTTTTTACAGAAGTCAGCTTCATCTGTTTCCTGTGCAAATATCAAATTTTTGTATTTGTAATGTCCTATTTCCATGCTATACAATTGAACTATGTTGAAACCCAGCTTTTCAAATTGTAGTAATTTCTTAGTTAAACTAACCAATGAAATCACTGTGTGAAATTAGAATCTCTTTCAATCAGTTGATGGAACTTAGTGGTTAAGCACCCCTGGGTTTAATCGCTGGTGCCAAAAACTCCCCACAAATGTTTGATTTTATTTTTAAATATTTCACTTGGAATGATTTGAAAATGATCTAATTATAATTTATTTGATTCTATAATATATAAAAAGTAAGATAAACATATCAAATTGTACAAAATAATTTTAAGTGATTTTTACTTTGTAATTCCCTTCAAATTAGGACTTTTCTGTGAAAGTAGAACCTGGTCACCAACGCAAAGCAAAAGATCACATACCAAATTCCTCATTTTCTCTCTAAATAGTTGTGAAGCAATGATAACCTAATTCTGATCAGAAACTTAAATTATTTCAAAGAGTAACATTCTCGCTATTATGAAATTATAACTGTCCATCATCGTTGTATTAATCAGTTTTTTTCACTGCTGTGACTAAAGGACCTTATAAGAATAATTTTAGGATGAAAAAATGTATTGAGGTTTCTGAGATCTGTGTCCAGAGAAGGCAGGTTCCAGGCCTCAGGGTTAGAGGTGAGGCTGTGCATCATGGTGGCAGGCAGGGTTCCAGGGAGCAGGGAGCTCAAGACATCTTGCCTGGAGCAGAACAGAAAGTGAAACTCCATGCCAGATGCCTTGAAGGCATGCCACCCAAAACCAACCTCCTCCAGTTACACCCTACCAGCTCACAGTTGCCATTTAATCCCTAAAAGGGGATAAACTCATGGATTGGGTTAAGACTTTTTTTTTTTTTTTTGAGAGAGAATCAATTTTTATTGAGTTTTTTCACATGGCTTTCGTTTCTCTGACACTTAGTTGTGTATGTGGGTGCTGGGGTTTGAACCTGTGTACTTGCATATGCCGGGCAAGCGCTTTTACAACCCAATCGTTTCACCTCAGCTTTCCCAAATTATTACATGTGAGATTTGAGGGACACCTCACATTCAAACCATAACAATCATTAAGTTGAAATTCAATTACTGGAGTACTATTTCCATTTCCTGAGAACTGTTATGCTCAAAATGCATTTAACTTGGCCAATAGTTTTCCAAGCATATCAAAGCTATAAAACTTATAAAGTACCCTCAGGATATTCTAACCTGTACTGCCTCAGAAAACTGCTTGAAAATGAAGTATTGGAATCTTCAAAACCACGTCAAAGTGAACTGTTGGAAGCTATTTTTATAATACATGCGATTTTATAATTTAGATATATTAGTATCCATCTAATAGAAAAATATGAGATATCTGAATGGTACTAAAGTACATTTTATTGAATGATGGATACATACTTAGGAAATTAGGCTCAATTTGCTTCAAAATGTTTTCCAAAATAATAACTGAACTTGATTTTTGAAGCATGTCACTGTCAATTAATAAACCCTGCATCAGTACTCTCATGGTGCTCTGGATTTCTGAAAGAGTTAAAAGGGTTTCCAAAGCTGACTAATTTACTCTCAAGTTATTGCTTATGTCTTGGGGAAAACATGGGTCATTATACATCCCAATGACTAAGTTATGTGCTGCCAGAGCCAATGATGGGGAGTTAAGTTCCCTGCCTTCT
This sequence comes from Aplodontia rufa, assembly GCA_004027875.1. Lineage (NCBI taxonomy): Eukaryota > Metazoa > Chordata > Mammalia > Rodentia > Aplodontiidae > Aplodontia > Aplodontia rufa. The sequence continues at coordinate 11,161 of PVKS010037652.1, forward strand.
CCCAGCAAGGCTATATTGAAAGGAAACTATAAGAATAACTATCAATAAGATGACAGTTGCTTTTTTGAATAAAGACAAATTTTTATTAACCTATTTTCTGTTTCAAGTGTAAAAAAATCAAAACCAAAATTTCTTACAACATTCTAAATATCCTTATAATCTAAGTATATATTGATATATATTTTGTTGAGATTTTACATGATGCTTGATATAATAATGAAAACAGTATGTGAAAGAATTTCATAATGATCTCACATTTCATTATAAACATCATAATAAATTATAGCTAAAGTTGTAACCAAGGATAGAGTTGTAAACTGTGATGGCATTTTAATGGTAGCAAATATAATAAAGGGAGAAACATTTTATCAAACGTTATCTTAGGTTAAAGATTTAAGTTGATAAAAATTTCCCTTAATTTAAGAGTATAATAATTACCTTACAATATTTATGTAGTACTTAGAACTAAAGAAATATTTTGCCCCTTGAATGAACGATTTGCAACTAAATAGAAGAGTTCAAATTAAAAGTATACTTCACTTGAGAAATTTTCAGAAGATAACAAAAGGTGTTAGAGAGTCATATTTCTAATTTCCAATTGAAAACATTATGTACTTACCAAAAGCTATAAATATATATGTATACTTATCATATATAAAGAATCTTTATATAAATATTTCTATAAAATTTCAAAGTACCATGTGCAAGAGTAATCAAGAAGACTATAATTCTAGGAATAAATCTAGTCAAACATATGCAACTATGTAATATGGCTATGAGATACAAAGGATGTGAGAGAAAATGATTTATTTTGTTTTACTATGGAAGATAATATAACTGTTGTAAATACATTGAACGTTTTATGCAAGACCTTGAGTAATGTGTTTCTTTGAGATTTCTTATCCTTCCATAATCATTGCTTTCTATTCCGGGCAAAAAAAGGAGCATTTTTACATCCAATAGCTAGTGTTTTAGGCAGCAGCTTGCAAGGACTACAATGCCAGAGGGATTTGGATTGCATCCAAGCTCTGCAATAGATTGCAACACTGAACAAATTGCTCACCTTCTCTGAAGCTTCAGCTTCACCTGTGCAATGAAAATACTCCTATCTTCCTCCCTTGCTACTGGTAAGAAAGGACTGAGCTAACAGAGCAAGTCAGTTAGCAGTGTTTAGGACAAAATAAATATTGAATTGTTATTAATATTAGTTTTTTTCCATTTTGTCTTCATATCACTAAATTGTTACTTGAGAAAAAATGCAATCCTGCTAGGAAAAAAAAACAGAAAAAGAAAAAGGGATATAAGATATTAAGTAAGCAAATAACTAGTATGTGAATATAGACAGGAATTATGAGACACATTACAGAGAGAGAGTAATTTAGCAGCTTGTAAGATATGCCAGCTTGTAAGATATGCTAAAGATGAAATTTCTGGAATTTATAGTAGAACAAATAACACTTTTTATTCTAGATGAGAAGCTATAAAATTGTCAGCCAGTCATTTGTTAAAAAAAAAAAAAAACACCAAAAAACCCTAGGGCTCCTTTCTGGCTCCATGTGCCTCTTCTGCAGCTCAGGTTGCAGCTCCAGCTATGATGGAAAGTAGTTGCCCTCCTACTCTCTGATAAAGCAAAAGCATGTTGGCCACGCTGGGTCCTCCGACTCAGTTCTGATGCCACAGACCAAATTCTACACTGAGTTAAGGAGGAGATATGGTAAGGAAAAGCCCAGGCTGCTTCCAGTCCCAGCTCTTTGAGCCATAAATCTGGCCTGCACAAACCTGAAAAATTTTAAATGATGGAATAATTTGGGAAATGAAACTATATGTCATTAAGAGACCAACTACCCAGCAATGCAGGGAGTTTCAGCAACGCACATTTGAAAGCAATGACTGAGAAATAAAAGAAACTTTTCTTCATTTGTGAGAAAGAAGCTGAGACTCCTCCAATCACCACCAGTTACGCAGGTTATACAGCCACGATGGACCGAAGAATTAACAATAGCTACAGAAGGCTGGAGCGGTGGCTCGACGGTTATAGCACTTGCCTGGCATGTGTAAATACACGGGTTCAAACCCCAGCACCCACGTACACAACTAAGTGTTAGAGCAACGAAAGCCACATGAAAAACTCAATAAAAATTGATTCTGTCTCTCTCTCTCTCTCTCTCTCTCTCACTGTCCTTCTCTCTTTAAAAAAACAAAACAACACAAAACAAAAAACAATAGCTACAGAGGTTCTTGCAACCTTTAGAATTAAAGCAAAACAAAAAATATATGTGCTTACTAAATTCAGACAAAATTATCCCATTTTTGTTGAAGATGAAGTAGTTATTCTTTTGCTTACTGTTTCATGTTCAGTTAGGAAGAAAGACTGAAACATTATCAATTGGTTTCATGTGCATCTAACATCATTTTGCCTTCTTTTAAGAAGGTTTTGCTTTGTTTTGGTTTTTAAATGTGTCTTTGAAGGTGGTGAGGAGTAATGGAACTTGAAGGCAGCAGATGCTGTCTTCTTAGAAGCCTGTGTAAAGCTCTTACCAAACTCAAGAATGATCATTTCTGTGAAATTTATTCTTTAGCCTCCCAACTGCCCTGGTTCCCCCCTTTCTTTTTGTGTACAGATTCCTTCATTTCTATAGAAGATAGGCCCTAATTTGAAGTAGCATTCTCAGAAGGTACAATGAGTACAATTGTTTCTCATTTGTTTTGCTAGCATCAAATTTTATTGGAGACTATCAAATTTCAAAAAATTACTGATTTGAGGGACTGGAGTGGTGGCTCAGTGGTTTCGGCGCTTGCCTGGCAAGCACGAGGACCCGGGTTCAAACCCCAGCACCACGTACACAACTAAGTGTTGGAGCAACGAAGGCCATGTGAAAACTAAATAAAGTTGTTTCTCTCTTTCTCTGTCTCTCTCACTGTCCCTCTCTCTTTAAAAAAAAAAAAATTACTGATTTGAAATATAAGGTTTGGTGTCATAAACAATTTTTAAATTATATATCTTACGTTCCCTTACTATTTGGCAAAAGTAATTTTAAAACAGCCATGATATACATCAGACTTCTTGGTGGATTGAAAATCCTAATGCCAAGCAATACAGAGGAAAATTGAAATATAAAATGCTCTTCATTTACTGTTAATGAATAACCTAAGTTAATTAAGGTTAAAAGGCTTTTTGCTTTGTTTTGTTTTGTTTTGGTTCTAGGGCATGAACCCAGGGGAACTCAACCACTGAGTTATATCCCCAACCTTTTTATTTTTTATTTCAAGACAAGGTTTCACTAAGTGGCTTAGGGCTTCTGTTAGTTTCTGAGGTTGGCTTTGAATTTGCGATTCTGCTGCTTTAGCCTCCCAAGTTGCTGGGATTGCAGGCATACAACACTGCACCAGGTATTATTTAGGTTAAAAGGCATTTTCCTTTGTCTATGTGTACATATGATCTGTGCCACATTTGGAAAGAAAAAAAAAACGTTTGGGGTTAATTTCTCTGTGTCTGTCAAAATTAACATGAATGAGAACAAGCTCCTGTTGTACGTTCCTTTACAAGGTATTGTCTGCACGCGTATAAATATGAAGTAAAGAAACCGCCAAGCTGCTGCATCTCAGGAGTTACAGTAGCATCCATGTTTTTACACAATGGGGAATCATTTTTGCATCTTCAGTCTAAAGAAAAATCTACTCACCAAGCAAGGGAAAGGAGATCATCTAACTTTACTTATTAGCACAAACTAGGAGGAGAGTAAAGGCAGTGAACAGAGAAAATTCATACTGATAGAATCAAGACTCTCCATTACAATAGCACGTCTGTTACTGGACTGAAAAGTAAGAAAGCAGGTGGTAGAGTTTGCAGGAAGCATTGTAAAAAAAAGGAGATCCTCATTCAGACTGAGCTGATGATGTTTCTGTGTCTTATGATCTGAGTTATTAACAATTATAAAATATAAGGGTTTATGGAGTGGCAAGGGCAAAAACACATTGCAATATACACAGGAGCTTCAGTGGGGCACATACTGTCCAGGCTTAGCATATTGCCAGAGGTCTTTCTCCTCTCCACTTTCCACTCCATCCCCCAAATGGTTGTAGGTTCAGCATTAGGCTTTTTTTTTATTTGTTTGTTCAAAATCCTAGGGAGCCAGGCACAGTGGCACATGCCTGTAATCCTAGCTGCTCCAGAGGCTGAGGCAGGAGAATTGCAAGTTCAAAGCCAGTTTCAGCAATTTAGTAAAGCCCTAAGCAACTTAATGAGACCCTGTCTCAAAATAAGAAGTAAAAATAAATAGGTGATGTGGCTCAGTGGTAAAGTGCCCCTGGGTTCAATCCCTAGTACCAAAAAAAAAAAAAAAAAAAAAAAAAATCAGGGAAACAAATCCTTCCTGTTCTCTTAATGAAACTGCTTACTATCCCATTATGGCTCATTTTGGCTTATCCAGTTACTTTACCTATTTTTTTTTTTCTTAAACCAATCCTTTTGATCATCTGTCTCTGATTTTCAAATACCTTTGCTCCTGCCTTCTTTCCTTTGGCTGTCTCTTCACCTTCAGGAAAGGTACTGTCATGTCCAGGATTCTCATGCGTCTCACAGTCTGCACTTGGCATACGAGAATGGAAGTTCCAGAATTCACAAAAAAGATTCAAGCATTGTTTGGCACAGGGATATTGGTCAGTAGGGAGACGTTTACTGGTCAAATCCTAGACAAGAGAATGAGAATGTCTGAGTGGAATGTTTGTGTTTTTAAAAGAAAGAGGGGCACTGAAAGAGAGAAAGAATCATTTTTATTTAGTTTCATGTGGCTTTTGTTGTTCTGAGACTTCATTGTGTACATGGTGCTGGGTTTGAACTCGGGTACTTGTGCATGCTAGGTAAGCACCATAACCGCTGAGCCACCGCTCCAGCTGCAATATTTGAGTGTTTTGATTAAGGTTTATAAATAAACATCAGGTCTTTTTCTTTAGATAAGCTTATATGCATCTATACCTTAAAAATTAATAGAAATTGTAAATCAATGAGTTTTAGTCTGTTTTAAGATTTTACTTATAAAACAGAAAAACGTACAAAACAAAAGTACAAAGCTCAATGAATTATCCTCAATGAATTCTAACTGCCACTGAGGTAAGGACACTGAGGCCTGTGAGCATGCCAGATCCTCCCAGAAAGCTCCCTTCTCCCCAGAAGTAACCACTATCATAATTTTTATACGAATTATTGGTTCTGTACCCTAATTTATAGATGAATCATCTAAGCATGCATCCCTAAGTTTAATTTCACCTTCTTTTTGTATTTTATATAAAAGGAATCATAGAATGTATATGGTTTTCGTATTTAATGTTTTACATTAATTTAATTTTCCCGGATTCATCTGTGTTAATGCTTGTATCGAGTCATTCCTTTTCTTTTTACACAGTATTCTAATGTACGAATATAACACAGTATATTTTTCCCTTTCTCACTACAGTTGCTGCATGCTTGGGTATCTTCCATTTGGGGGCTATGGCAAGCAATACCTTTTTGAATATTTTGATGTGGATTTCTCAGTTCACATAGGGATGCATTTCTGATAGAGGTAATTGAAGAAGTAGAGGTGCTCAGATGAAGGGCATGAATTTGTTCAACTTTAATAGAAAATATTAAACTGTGTTCTGCAGTGGTATCATGAAGGTAAATTTGCTCCCTGAGTGTGTGAGTAGTCTCATTGTTTTACATCCCTTTAACTATCTGTTTGGCTTTGTCATTCAGAAAATGTAAATGTAACAGAATTTTTTAGAAAACATAAGTTATTAAAACTGACAAAAGGCAAAACTGAAAAATATGAATAGAATCATAGGTGTTAAAGGTTGCATTGGAACTTAATATATTCCCCTCTCCCCTCTCCACATAAAACCACTTCAGCTGCAAATATTTTGTGTATGGATTCTATCTCACATTTCAGAGGACATCATGTCACTCAAACACTGTCAGAAAACTAGAAAGTGAGAAAATGTTCCACATCTCATTCAGGAGGCAGGTAAAATTTTGATTCCAAAATCCAACAAAGATGCTAGGTTAGGACAAATTAGAAGCTGATGTCACCCATGAGCACCAATATAAAATTTCTATGTTCTCTATAACAAATTAAATCCAACAATATATAAAAATGGTAATATATCAAGACCAAGTATGTCAAGATTAAGTATGTTCTATCCCAGAATTTCAAATGTAAAAGTATTAGTTTAACATTTGAAAATAAATCAATACAATCCACTGAACTAAAAGAATAAAGAGGAAAATATGATCATCTCAAAGGTACAAAAATATTTGGTAAAATTTAATGACATTTCATGATATTTAAGAAAATCACTAAATTAGGGATAAAATATAACTTCAACAAATAGATCATAAGAAAAAATCATCAGTAAATATCCCATTTAATGACAAAACATGGAGAACTTTTTGCTAAGATTGAACAAAGCAATGTGTGCTCTCACTGCTTCTGTTCATTATTTTAGGGATCATCACAAAAGCAGTGAAGCAAAAAATCTTTTGTAAAATGAAGGATTGTAAAGGAAGAATTAAAACTGGCATTGCTTTGGTAGCATGACCAATTTATATGGAAAATCCAAAATATATATTCAGTTATATCTCTTATTAAGGCAATCATTCATAATGCTTTGAAATATTAATAGTCAATTTTATAATTGGTGGGTCCCAGGTGACTACCACAGACAAGAATCCAATGCCTAGAAGGGCTAAGCAATACTCATTTATAAAAGTTTGCACTAGCAAAGTTTATTTCTGTCTTAGAGTGTGGCATGTTTGGAAAATCTTTAAAAACGGTTTAATTTCATCTTAACTACATCTATAGGAAGAAGTTATCTTTAGTACTAAAATTTCTTTTTTCTATTGAGAAATTTATTTGTTGAACAATCATACAAATTTTTAACAAAATAATATATAATGTATATAGATTCTGAAGATTAGATTTACCCACAAGAGTGCCCCTCCCCAGTTACCTACCCTTATCACTCCCTTCCCCTTCCCACAACATCTCTTAAAAAAGTATTAGGTTGTGTAACATTACACCTTATCTGGATTTAACACGTGGTAATAGACCACCTTTGTCAGTGTTCCAGCCTCCACAGATGAGTGAAGACATTGGACCCTTGGTTCTCTGGGTTGTGCTGATTTCACTCAGCATAATTTCTTCCATAGCCATCCATTTACCTTCAAAGGCTGAAATATCATTGTTTCTAATTGTTGCATAAAATTCCATGGTATATATGTACCACAGCTTTTGGATCCATTCATCCAGTGAGGGACATCTGGGTTGTTTCCATGATTTAGCTATTGTAAATTGAGCTG
>PVKS010037653.1:0-18477 GCA_004027875.1 Aplodontia rufa
CTCCTTCTTCTCCTCCTTCTTCTCCTCCTTCTCCTCCTCCTTCTCCTTCTCTTCCTTCTCTTCCTTCTCCTTCTTCTTCTCCTTCTCCTCCTTCTCCAAGATTACTTAACTACTGAGCCATATCCCTAGGCTTTTTTATTTTAAATTTTGAGACAGGGTCTTGCTAAGTTGCTTATGGCCTAACTGAATTGCTCAGGCTGGCTTTGAACTTGTGATCATCTTGCCTCAGTCTCCCAAGTTGCTGGTATTACAGATATGCACCATTGCACCTGCCTGGCCTGGTCCCTCTTTTTTTTTTTTTTTCCCCAATTTTTTTTTTTTTTTCTTCTGTTTTTTTTTTTTTTTCTTTTTTCTTTTTTTTCCTGACAGTTGTGTATCTGGTGCTGGGGTTTGAACCTGAGTCCTCAGGCATGCCAGGCGACTGCTCTGTTGCAGAGCCAACACTCTGATCCCTCTGGACCTTGTTTTGTTTTGTTTTGTTTTGTTTTAATTTTGTATTAAGGAGTTGAGTTATTGTACTCATAAATGCATATAAAGTAACAATATGATATTCATTTACTCCTAAGCCAGTTACTCCCACATCATCCACACCCTAGTCTCTTGATTCTTCTGTATTTTGCCCCTACAACTGATATAAATGTTTAGATTGTGAATTTTCCAGAATTACATGATTGTATAAGTATTATTTGGATTCTTGGCAGGGGGGATGGGTAAAGTATATGTTGCATTGTTGATTGTCTCTCTATATCCCTCCTTATCATCCCTTCCTCCTCACCTCTCCTCCTTACATATCTGTGGTTCCCCTAGATTATGTGTTTCTACACCTTTGCTGGGTCTGATACATGAATTTGACACCTTTCACCCAAGCCTGGATTTTGCTGTAGCCTCTACAAATGAGGGAGAACATTTCATCCTTGAGTCTCTGGGTTTGGCTAACTTCGCTCAGCATGATTTCTTCCATTTCCATCCATTTACCTTCAAAGGACTCAGTATCATTGTTTCTAATAGCTGAGTACAGTTCCATTTTATAGATGTACCAGAGCTTTTGGATCCATTTATCCTGTGAGGGGCATCTGGGTTGGTTCCATAATTTAGCTGTTGTAAAGTAAGCTGCTGTGAACATTGATTTTGTTGTGTCACTGCAATGTCCTCTGGGAAAATACCCGGAAGAGGGATAGCTGGGTCATATGGTGGATCCATCCCTATTTTTTTTTTTTTTTTAAGAGGGACAGTGAGAGAGAGAGAGAGAGAGAGAGAGAGAGAGAATTTTATTTAATTTTATTTAGATTTTCCATGTAGCTTTGGTTGCTCCGACACTTAGTTGTGTACGTGGTGCTGGGGTTTGAACCCGCGTACTCCCGCATGCTGGGTAAGTGCCATAACTGCCAGGCCGCCGCTCCAGCCCCATCCCTAATTTTTTGAGGAGTCTCTACACAGCTTTCCAGAGCAGCTGTACCAGTCTGAAATTCCACCAACTGTGCTAGTGTTCCTGACTCCCCACAACCCATCTAGCATTTGTTATTGTTTATATTCTTCATCTTTGCCAATCTGACTGGAGTGAGGTGAAATTTTAATGTAGTTTTGATTTGCATTTCTCTGATTACTAGTGATTTAGAATACTTCTGAAGTATTTAATGGCTTGCTCGATTTCCTTTTTTGAAATGTTTCTGTTTAGCTCTCTGGCCCATTTATTGATAGGTTGTGTTTTTGATATTAAGTTTTTTGAGTTCTTTGTAAATTTTGGATATTAGTCCCCTGTTGGAAGAATCACAGGCCATGATTCTCTCCCATTCTGTGGGTTCTCTCTTGACAATTTTGACCAGCTCTTTGGCTGAGCAAAAACTTTTTAGTTTAATGCCATCCCACTCATTGATTCTTGACTTTAATTCTTTCACTTTAGGAGTCTTGTTGAGAAAGTCTTTGCCTACTCCCATATGCTGGAGTGTTGGTCCTAATTTTTCTTCCAGCAGTTGTAGGGTAGCTGGTTTAGTTCCTAGTTTCTTGATCCATTTTGATTTGATTTTTTGCAAGGTCAGAGATAAGAATTTGATTTCAACTTCTTGCAAATGCCTGTTGGACCTTTTCCTTGCTGGGTGATCTTGGGTAGCCTCGAGCTCTCAAGGTTCTCCATAGGCTGATGATGTCCACTTTGATATTGTTAGTGAAACCCCTCACAGCTCTTCCAACTCCTGCTTGACACAGCTGCTTGGAATTCTCACTGGTGTCTTGAGATTCCTAAGTCTAAAATCAAACATTCCTCACAAACTTTCCTCATTTGTCCCCTCCTCCATGAGTGGCACAGCTGCCTACCCCGGTTTTCAAATCAGATTCCTCTTTTTTCTCACTACCCTCTAATCCTCCACCAAGTTATTGTCAGTGCTGTCTCCGTAATATGACTTCCATAATGATATTTTTTTCATCCCTACTGCCACTACCCTCCGAGCTGTCCTCCTCTCCTACTGGAGCACCGTGGTAGCTCGTAACGTACCTTCCTCGTTTCTGCTCATGTCTGCCACTATTCTGCTTTGCTCAGAGCAGCCAAGAGTCATCTGTTTCTTTCCTAGTTAAAATCCTTTAATGGTTTCTTATGGCATTTTGAAGCGAATCCAGACTCTGTCCTGTGGTTCACAAGGCCCCGAGTCACCTGGCCCCTGCTACCTTTGTGACTGCCTTTCCGGCCTTTGCTCACTGTCCTCCGACCACATTTCCTTTCCTTCAGCTCCTTAGCGGTGCTGAGCCTTTCCCACCTCAGGAGGTTTTCATGTGCTGCTTCCTCTCTTCCAGGACGCTGCGACCAGGCCAGCCTTTTCTTATCCTTCAGGGTGTTTGTTGAATAAATAAATACCATGAGGTAAGTAGCGGCAGGGATGTAGTAAGAAGAAAAGTTGTTCTTGGAGCGTATCTAGAGTTCTTTAAAAACTCTCTGTGTGTATGTGTACATGTGTCTGGATTGCGGAAGGAAACTTGAATTTGGTTGTGGCATAGGTGAAGTAACTCAGGCAAAACACTTCACAGCTAGGCAGCTGGAACTTGAATACGCTGCTGATGGGAGTATGGAAGGTTGTAATCGTTTTGGAAAACCCTTGGCCGTTTATTAAAAAGCTGAACACTTATCTGTTACCTAGCAGTTTTCATGTTTAGGTTTTAGAGGAGAAATGAAAATGTTCACAAATAATCTATATACAAGAAAGTTCATAGCAGTTGAATTCATAATAACCAAATTACGGGAAGCAGTTCAGATGTCCATCAGCAGAATAAACAAACTGGCATATGTATACATGGAAGGTTACTCAACAATAAAAAGTAACAAACTACTGATATATGTAATAAGGGTGATCTCACAAATGTGCCTTGAGAAGCCAGGCACAAAAATACTGTTTGGCTGCCAGAAGTGGTGTCACTCTCCCTGCGGCTCAGAAGACTGAAGCAGGAGGATTCCAAGTGCAAAACAGCCTCAGCACCTTAGCGAGGCCCTGTCTCAAAAAGAAAGAAAGAAAAAAAAAAAAAAAGGCTGGGGATGTAGTTTAGGAGTTGAGTGGGTTTCAATCCTCAGTACCCCCTGCCCCCCCCAAAAAAAGTACATAATGGATGGTCCTTATTCAAAAGACATCCTGGAACAGGCAGAGCTCATATATGCTGCTAGCAGTGGGACCAATGTCTCTTCCTGGGTGGAAGAAGATTGGCTGGGAATTTTCTAGAGTGATGGTAGTGTTCTGGTCTTGGTGGGTGTTCATCAAAACTGATTAAATATACAAAATGTATTTATGTGGTATGTCAATTTAGACCTAAAAACACCTCGGAATTGTGCTGCATTCAGATATCCTGAAGTTGTTCTTTCATCTCCAGCTCCCTTCCCTTTTAGTTGTACTATTGTATCTTTGAATGATTTTATTACTTTTCCCTAATTCTGCCCTTCTCCCAAACCATTTTTTCCCTTTATCAGCTAAAGTTATTAAGAAATGCGATTTGCATTATGTCAATTGCTTTCCTAAAATTTTCCAGTGGCTTTCTTTTGCTTTTGTGGTGGTAAACAAGGTCCCATTTGACCTGGTCTCCTCTTGGTTCCCTGGTTTTAGCCTCAGTGACCTCATTTCTGTCATAGAACATCTGCAGTTGGCCCCTCCGTCTGGACCGTGCAGGTCTCCCACTTTTGTGAAACATTTCCATCATTCAGGTCAGTTTAAATGTAATCTCAAGAGGTTTTCTCTGCCCCTCCCATCCTATCATGCCACCTTGTTTTATACTAGGTTTTATTGCCGTATGAAATTATCTGGTCCTTTCAACGTTTTGTTTGCCTGTCTCTCTAAGACTAAGCTTGTCCTGTTCACTTGTGTATGCCTAATGTCTGCAGCAGTTTTTGACACACCTGGGCCAGACCTGTTGACTTGAGAGAAGTCACTGAGGATGGTGGCATGGGATGGAGCTGTTGATGGACTCGGAGGTAGGGGGAGGCAAGGAGAGTCCAGACTTCTGGTGTGGGAGGCTCAGTGGTGAGGGTGCGGTGCACTGAAATGAACACAGTGGCTGAGAGAAGATAACGGTGTGAAGTGAGTTTAGTTTTGGAACGTATGTTTGAGATGCTTGTGAGGTAGCACATGTTTGAGCACATCTAACATTTAGGTGAAGTAACTGGACTATAGATTAAGATTTGGGGGTTCGCGAGTGCTTAGTAATTCCAGCCTGGGGTAGATGAGTTTGCTCTCTGGTAAACAAGCAGCGTGACTGTAGAGAAATGCTTCCTTTCCTGTTTCCTGCCTGAGTGACAGGGATCTCCAGCCAGTGATGAGGACTTACATCTAAGCTAGAAGGTTTTGTAGTTTTAGAACACCCCCGCCCAAGGATTTGCGTTATTATTGCTAACAGTGACGAGTGCTCAAGGGCTCATTACAAAGCTGAGGAATGTGAACATTTAAGGGAGCAGGAGGAAAACCCAGAGAGAATGGCATCAGGAAAGAGTGTGTTTTATGTCAGGGGTGGCAAATAAGATAATTGGGAAAAGTCAATTGAGTGGGGAGGGAACATCTTCTGGGGAGTGGTGGAAACCAAAGCCAGATTGCCATGTGCAGATGAAGAAGTGAGGTGAAGAGATGGTGACAGTAAGGTTGGAGTCAAACCTTCCCAAAATTTGGCAGTTGAAGAAAGGTCAAAAAACCAAACCAAACAAACCAAAACCAAAAACAAAGAAACAACTGCAGAGAGAATCTGGGGTCAGAAGAGCACATGTAAATCCTGGGGCGGAGCCAGCATGGGACAGTCCTGGAGCGGCCAGGGCGCTGAGAACACAGGGTTGGGGTGATCCAGGGCAGCTGGGCAGCTGAGGTGTGGGCAGGAGGCTGTGCTGGCAGGGGGTCCATCAGGGCTGTTGCTGTGTGTGCTGTGAAGGTCCTTGGAAAGGAGGAAGGGACGTTCTGAAGGAGCTGCGGGGGGCAGAAGATAGAAGGATGGGTTTCTGTCTCCTGGGACTCTAGAGAAACAGGTCACCTTTACAATTCTTTGTCTAGTTTTGGATTTGAGTGATTTGGACTCAGCTTTTCCTGCTTGTGTCTGGCTGGTAATTTCACTTTCCCCTCTGCCCGTGGCATCCCCATTCAGGATAGGACCAGTGATTTGTAACTTATTCCAGAGCCTTCATGTTTCATTTAACAAATACTATGTTGCATTCACTGAGCAGGAGATGCAGTGTGTTAAGAGTTGTGTCAAAATAGCAGGATAAGGTGGAGAGAGCTCTTGTCCCTTCAGTGCTGGGTTGCCCCAGATCTGCGGTGGCATCTTGAGGCTTAGGAAGCGTGACTGGGGTGGAAGTGAGGGTCATCCTCCTCCCAGCTCCAGCCAGAACGCTCTTCTTGTATTATTATCTCTTGGGTATATACATACATTTTATTTATTTATGTTTTTTTGCTGAAATGAGTCTTGAGAAATATTTTGAAACACTGTTTCACCAGGCTCTCAGGTCCTTCTGGTCAGGACTGTTTGGCTTTGTTTTGTAGCCCCAGCATCTCTTGCTGCGAGTCAGTTCATTTAGAGTGAGCACACCGTTTTCCCTGTGGGCCTGTGCTCCGGGCCCTACCCGCTGCCTGTCTTCAACTCTGTTACAGTGGTACAGGTCATGTGTTACAGTTGATATAGGAGGAGACTGTTGTACATGCTTGTGTGTTCTCACATGCTATCATGCTCCTTCACATAATAGATATTAAAGTAATTTCGAATTTGGATTTGTTGTAGAAAACCTGTGAAATGTTCCTAGGAGCAACCAAAATTGATAAAGAGCAGGACACAGTGGTGTATACCTGTAATCCCAGGGACTCTGGAGACTGAGGCAGGAGGATTGCACTACTGAGGTTAGCCTCAGCAGTTTAGCAAGGTCCTGAACAACTTAAGACCCTGTCTCAAAGTAAAAAATAAAAAGGGCTAGGGATGTAGCTTAGTGGCAGAGCACCTCTGTTCACTCCCTAGTAACAAACAAAGAAAAAAAGGGGGGGCAGGGAATCCTAAGGGAATATAAGTCAAAGAACTGAGTTAATTGTTAATTTAGCCTGATAAAGTAGTCTAAGCAATGAGTTGGTGGGAATCTTGATCTCAGGGTACGATAAAGAGATTGCCTCCACTCTGAAAAATAACAGCAGATGAAGTCCGAAGGAGTATTGATGAGAACTCCCTGCCCTGTGAGAAATACTGGAAATTTCTCCTGGAGAGTTTTAGAATAATAGCATAGTCATTTGTATTCAATAATTCCTACTTGATGGCAGATGCATGGGGTATGTGCCCTGAAGATTCCAGCATAGTAACTATTATAAATCAACTGTATAAATGAATCTAAACAGATCTACAGATATCTGTACATTAGTGAGTAGACATAATGAAAAAAATATATGTTGCATTGAATTTGATGCCCCCTCCCATTTGATAAGAGTTTAAACACAATGGAAGGGGGCTTGAGGGGTAGCTCAATGGAAGAACTCACGTGCTAGTTTCCTGGGTTTGATCATTGGCATCACAAAAAATAAATAAGATAATATGGGTAGGATTCTCATCTTGTGTTTGACTTTGTAGAAGTGGATTTAAGTTCTAGCATACACCATAGGGGGACTTTTTTTTTTTTTTTTTTTTAAAGTACCAGGGATTGAACCCAGGAGCTCTCAAGCCCTGTACCATATCCCTAGCCTTTTGAATATTTTATTTTGATATGGAGTCTTGCTGAGTTGCTGAGGCTGGCTTGGAGTTTGTGATCCTCTTGCCTCAGCCTCCCCAGTTGTTGGGCTTGTAGGGGTGTGCCACTGCGCCTGGCCGTAGGAAAAATTGGAAGGATGTTATAGTCCATGTCAGTGATTAAATCTCTTTAAAACAAAAGAAAAAACAAAAATCCTGCTGTATTGGCTAGCACATGTGTTAGAAGTTGGCTTCCGCTAAAGATAAGGGACACTGGCCAAATGAAGTCTATGGGAAGGAAATATATAAGAAATATAAAAAGAAAATATTTCAGTTCATCCAAGGTTGCTAAGTAGGTACCATGCTAGCTAGGCGCAAGATGTAAAAAAATTGAATATCTTCCCTTTCCTTAGAGTTCAGTGTCTGTGGGAGAGTCAGTCAGAAAATTTACATTTATAAAATTTATAAAGGATCTCTGAAGCTATTATAGCCAGAGAGGAGAAAACCAAGAAAGAGACTGTTATTCCTGATTTAGTCAGAATATCAGAGAAGGCTATAGAGGAGGGGACCTTTGGATAAGCCTTGAAGGGTGGATAGGAGAGAGCCTGGTGGGAGGAGCAAGAAAGGAGAATTTAAGGACAGGTCCTTCAAGAACCCAGGCTCAGAAGTTTGTGGCATATTACATAGCAGAGAGGGCTTCTGAGGCCAGGTCCTAAAGATGACAGTGGAGAGACGGCCAAAAGGGAGTGTGGCCCAAGTGACATAAGAGCGAGGTGGGGGTAGCTCGGTGATGGGCCTTAGACCTGGGCTCTTGATTCTCATAAATGGAACAAGGTTTCATGAAGAGAGGTGTGACATATAGTTGAGAGAGTTGTTCTGTGAGAGGGTTGGTGATGTGAGGAAATGTGAGGACTGAGCCTTTGCCTCTCTCTCTTCTAGTTTTCCCCATGGCAAAGCCTGAGTCTGCGTAGAAGGATCTGTAAAATGTAGCAACTGGTTTAAGTAAAGTGGACTTCCAGGATTCCTGGCATCAGCCTGCTTTGTTAGCAGCACAGATAGATTGATATTCCCTAAACAATATCGCACATTTACCAAATGCTTAAATAGCAAATAATGTAAATAATCTTTATATCAAAGATCATGATGCTAGACATCGTTCTAAGCACTCAACAAATATTAACTCAGTTCTTACAAAAATTAAGAGGTAATGTTATCTCCATTTTTCAGATGAGAAAACTAAATCAGAGGTTGAGTGACTTGAGCAAGGTCACCAGGTAGTAGCAAAACCAGCATTTGGAATTGGGCGCTCTTCACTGTCTTAACCTGTACTTAGTGAGATTCTGTGTTTTTTTAATTAACTGGAAAATAACTTGCGGAGTAAGTTTGCCCTTTTGAAGGGGAAGAGTTTGTTTTTGGATTGTAGAAAGAGCAAAAGGGAGCCTAGGAATTGCCATCCTGGGAGCTGCTGCAGGAACATCAGCTGTGTGGGGGCAGACAGGTACCTGCCCTCACATCCTCAGCATCTAGAGCAGCCCTTGGTGTGTGGTTAGTGCTCAGCAAGTGCCTTTCGAGTGGACCAGTAAATGAAAGAGAGTCTGCTGGCTCTTGGATGGAATCTTCACATGGTTTCTCTTTGGTTCACTGTGTAGGATCCTTTTTGGATTAAAGAGTTCCTTGATTTTATTACTTACGTATTTTTGTTGAACTTACCTTCCTCAGCTTTTTTTTTTTTTCCTTCAGGGCTGAGGACTGAACTCAGGGCCTTGCGAGTGCTAGGCAAGCGCTCTGCAACTGAGCTAAATCCCCAGCCCCTTCCTCAGCTTTTGAAGAGTGTCAACGCAATCTACTATTTTCTGGTTTTAAAAAGTCAACTGTTTTCAAAATCAGAACATTAGACTTTAAGATTTCAGCAGAAGTCTTTATATAAATAAGATTTCTTTTGTTGTTTATGGTTTTCTATGTGCCTATATTTAAACCTTGAAAATGTTATTGAAGAATTGGAATTGAATTACAATTTTGGTAACTAACAATATCATTTTTATTTTTTTTTTTAAAGAGAGGATAGAGGGAGAGAAAGTATCAGTTTTATTTATTTTTTCATCAGGTCTTTGTTTCACCAACACTTAGTTGTGTATGTGGTGCTGGGGCTTGAACCTTGGGTCCTTGTGCATGCCAGGCAAACACTCCAACCCCTGATCCTGCTCCAGCCCCATATACGATCCTTTTTATTTTTTTAAAATCAACTTTATTTGGTGTTTGATGCTCTGACACTTACTTGTATATGTTGTGCTGGGGTTTGAACCCAGGTCTTCATGCATTCCAGGCAAGCACAATACTGCTGAGCCACCACGCCAGCCCCTATATAATCCTTTTTAGAGACGTTTAATAAACTTTTTTTTTTTTTTTTTTTTTTTTTGGTACTGGGGATTGAACTTAGAGGCGGATAACCACTGAGCCTCATCCCCAGCCGATTTTATTTTTTTATTTTGAGACGGGGTCCCATTAAGTTGCTTACGTTGACTTTTTTGAGCTTGTGTTCCTCCTGCCTCAGCTCCTGAGTCGCTGGGATTACAGGTGTGTGCCATCACACCTCGCTTTAAATGTTTCTTAACTGACCAAATATTTTCTTTGCTAACTTTTTTTTTTGATTCTTCACCTGCATTCTTTTTTTTTTTTAATTATTATTATTTTTTTAGAGAGAGGAAGAGGGAATCAACTTTATTTAGTTTTTCATGTGGCTTTCATTGCTCGGACACTTGTGGTGCTGGGGTTTGAACCTGTGTCCTCACACATGCCAGGCAAACTCCCTAACCACTGAGCCGCTGCTTCAGCTTCTCTTCACCTGTATTCTTAATATTTGATACTGGTCCATCTGTATCTTGCTAAAGAAACTTCCTTAGTGAGTGGTTCACTGGGAAATTCACTTCCAGGAACCCAAAGATAATACAGCTCAAGAAACGTCCCTGCAAATGTAAAGCCACAACACGGGTCATGAAGAAGTCATATATCTGATTTCATTAGCAAATTAATAGGTGATGTAGGTGCCTAGGGAAGAATGGACTGATGTTTTCCCTCTGCTTTAGTTCATTCTGAATTGAGACATTTGAGAATAGAAAAATGGGGAATTTTGGGATTTTGTCTCCTATCTGTAAACGAATAGACATAGTTCTTGATTCTCATTGATGTGGTTTACCTTATTAGCCCTCTACTAAAATATCTTAATATTTTTTTCTGTTAAACAGTGTCTCTACTAAATTAAAATTTTGAAAGAAATCCTATTACTGTTTTTCTAGAGTTAAAATGATCATTTGGAAATAAGTTATTTTTGCAGAAATAGTTATGAAAATAATTGTATATGTTAAATGATGGTACAATTGTTAGCCTTGTGCTTTAGTTAAAACAACTTGTAGAAGTATCTTGTGTGGATGAGGTGATCTTCTTTCTTTCTTTTCTTTTTTAGGGTACTGGGGACTGAATCCAGGGGAACTTTTATCACTGAGCCATTTCTATAGTGCTTTTTATTTCTTATTTAGAGATAGAGTCTCACTAAGTTGCTGAGGTTGGACTTGAATTTTTGACCTCGCCTCAGCCTTCTGAGTCACTGGGATTACAGGTGTTCACCACCATGCCCAGCATGATGGTGATTCTTTTTTTTTTTTCTTTTTCTTTTGTTTTCAGGGCTGAGGACCAAACTCCTGGCCTTGTGTGTGCTAGGCCACTGAGCTAAATCCCCAACCCTGCTGATTCTTTTTTAATTTTATTTATTTTTATTTTTAGAGAGACAGGGGCAGTGAGAAAAAGAGAATGTTTTATTTAGTTTTTCATGTGGCTTTTGTTGCTCCAACACTGTTGTGTACGTGGTGCTGGGGTTTGGACCTGGGTCCTTGTGCATGCCAGGCAAGCATGTTTACCTCTGAGCCAGTGCTCCAGCCCTGTGAAGGTGATTCTTAATACTGATATAAAATATTCTTCAGTTTTCTATTTGTAGGTAGTATGTCTCTCAGAGTTAGCCCTCTGTACTGGTGTGTTCCGTATCTACCATTTCACCGTGTGTGTGTGTGTGTGTGTGTGTGTGTGTGTGTGTGTGTTTTAAAGAGAGAGGTAGAGAGAGAGAGAGAGAGAGAGAATCAGTTTTAGTTTTTCATGTGGCTTTCATTACTCTGAGACATCGTTGTGTACGTGGTGCTGGGGTTTGAACTTGAGAAGTTGAGTACTTGCCCATACTGGGCAAGCACTGTAACTGCTGAGCTACTGCTCCAACTCTCAGCTATATTTTAAAAATATCAAAAATATTTTATTTACTTAAAAATTGCCTCTACGCTGAACATGAACTGACTTTTTTCTTATTCCCTAAACAATGTAGCATAACTATTATTTGTATAGCATTTACATTGTATGATGTATTAGATGATTTAAAGTTACAGGGGGATATACGTAAGTTATATAAATATTAAACCATATTGTGTGAGGGAGTTGAGCATTCACATACTTTGGTTTCTGGGGTGGGGTATCCTGGAACTGATCCCTTGCAGATACTGACGGAGACTGTTTGTTTCAGACAGTTTTTGCTTAATTATATCTAGTTTTTAGATAGAGCATCAGAATAAGTTCTATATTAAACTAATGGTGTGTATTTAACCACTGATGCATTACTAAATCAGTGGCTAATCTTTATAGATCCTATACCAAGTGCCAGGTGTAGTGTTCATTATTTTATTTAATTATCATAAAATAGCCCCATAACAAAGTCAGTGCTTTATCTGTAAAATGGAGATAAAAGAATTTCAGTGATTTTAGGAGAGGTCACTCACTCACCAAGTGATAGAGCCAGGGCTGAGACAGCTCTGTGTGGTTTCAAAACCTGTTTTTCCCTTTTAACTTGAGTGTGTAAAGCACACACATCATGTGGCTGTCTCCTCCCCTTGTGCAGAAAGGTCTTCCCCACCAAGCTCTGGAATCCTCTGCTCTGTTCTCTTCTTCCCCACAGCATTCTTCTGAGGTTTTTATCTTATCTGTTTCCTCCACTAAAATGTGAGCCCTATGGGATAAAAGCCTCGCCTTCCTCTAGCACCTTCCTCTAGCGTAGTGCCTGGTATATGAGTGGGAAATCACGTATTTGTTGTAAAGAATGTGTACCATAGTGGTTATATCTTCTTTAATATTGGCTTATAATCACTTTTATAGGACAGGTTTTTTTCTTTTCTGGACAGTGGTGTGTTTGTTTGTGGAGGTTTTGGGCATTGGACCCATTTAGCTACATCTCCAGCCCTTATTATTTTTTATTTTGAGACAGGGGTCTTGCTAAGTTGCCCAGACTAGAACTTGTAATCCTCTTGCCTTAGTCTCGTGAATTGCTGGGATTACAGGGTGCTCTGCTGTGTCCCACCCTAGGCAGTGGTTTAGTGAGGGTGTTGAAGAGAGGCACCTTGTGGAAATGCTGTGGTATGCTAGAGACATGTCGTAGCCGCTGTGGAAGTAGGTTGGAAGTGGTGTAGACAGGCATGGTGATGGACCTACCCAAGCTGTCCCTGCAGCCTCCTGAACGGAAATCCTGATCTCCTCACCAGAGTCTTCCACATGTAGCCCTTGCAGCATCTGTGTATTGGACTAAATGCAGCTGCCTCGCCTTAGTATTCAGTGTTCCACAGGAAGACCCTGCCGTGCCTCTCCAGCTCATCTCCCAGCTTTCCCTGTGTCCTCCACAGCAGCTGTGTCCCTGTTTCCATATGTGAGTCCCTGGCCTTTCCCCCTCTTCACCATTTTCTGAGTTGGTTACCTTTCAAGGCCTTTTTTGGATGCCCTTTCTTCCATGCACCTGGTATGTTCCGGTCTGGGAGTTTCTTTCGTTTTGTGATTTTCTTGTGTATTGTCAAGTTTTACTCAACCCCCCTCCCAGCTGCCCCTGCTGGGGATTGAACTCAGGGCCTCATGTGTGCTCAGTAAGTGCTGTACCACTGAACTACATTCAGCTGTTTTCTCTTTGTGGTGCTTTTCTGTGTGTATTCTTGCCCTCCTGAGCTCAGTCTTCTGAGGACAGGGTGCTGGTGTTACTACTCTTGAGTCCTGTGTAGTGCATTGAGCACACGAGCAAGCTCAGTGTTCATTTATGCAGCACCACGGACTGAACTCAGGTGTGCTCCACCCCTGAGCCACATTCCCAGCCGTTTTTATTTTTCATGTTGAGACAGTCTCGCCGAGTTCCCCGGTCTGCCCTGGAACTTGGAATCCTCTTGCCTCAGCCGCCTCAATAGTTTTTGGGGTAAAGAAGAACAAGTGTAAAAATAGATAAAGTGCATATTTAGTTTTGGCACAAGGAAGACTTGCCCTTAGCCAAGGATTGTTTTAGTGACCAAGAACCTTTTTGAAGAGAAGTCAGGAGAAAGAAATGTAGTTAAAGAATTAAGTATAGGCGATCTTGCATTTTGCAGGAGAAGGCAAGAAACTGGGGAAACCTGGTTTCCCCATTTTCAGAGCTCAGGGAGGAGTGCCAATACCGGTTGTCAGGGTATCCAGTGGTATAGGGAGGGAAACAACTACTAGGTCAGTGATGATTCGTTGGAAGAACTTGGCCACAGAGGGGAAGGCACTAGGAAACAGTTAATTCCAGAGAAGTGTCAGAGCCAGCGATCTTAGCGATGTGAAGGTACTGAGCAGGTGGGAGATAGGTTGGCATCATGCAGGAGAAGGTTGTTTTAGGGTCAAGACTGACTGAGGTTGACAGTCTTAGTCATGCACCAGGAGTAAAGGAAATGAGTAAAGGGAGAGACCAAGTAATGGCGCTCCTCGCCTGGGCATCGCAGGAGCTTGTAGATGAAGGTGCCTGCTTTGAATCCCCTTTTTTATTGATGAAATTTACGTAACAAAATTTGTCTTTTTTTTTTTTTTTTTTTAAAGAAAGAGGGACAGTGAGAGAAAGAATCAACTTTTATTTAGTTTTTCATGTGGCTTTCATTGCTCCAACACTTTGTTGTGTATGTGGTGCTGGGGTTCGAACCCACGTCCTTGTGCATCCCAGGCCAGTGATGTAACCGCTGAGCCACCGCTTCAGCCCCAAATCAGTCATTTTTTAAGCGAACAATTCAGTGGCATTTAGCTCATTCACAGTGTTGTACACCCACAACCTCTGTCTTGTTCCAAAACATTTTCATCAATCCAAAAATTAATCTGGTATCCATCAGCAATTACTCTCTTCCCAGCTCCGGGCAAGTACCAATCTCCTTTCTTTCTCATTGGATTGGTGTATATTGGATATTTCAGATAAATGGTATCATATAATGCAAGACCTTTTGTGTCTGGCTTCATCCACTTAGCATAATGCCGCCTTTATTTATCTTCCTTTTTTTTTTCCTTTTTGTGGCACTAAGGATTGAATTCAGGACCTCTTGCTAGGTGGGCCCTCTCCCGCTGACCTTCATCATAGCCCTGCATAGTTCTTTTTAGGGTCATCCATTTTGTGGCATGTATGAGTACTTAATTCCTATTTTTGGCTGAATAATATTACATTGTATGTATATAGCCGATCTGTTTCTTCCTTTGTTAATGGACTTTCAGTTGTTTCTGCCTAGAAATGTGTGTACAGGTATTTGGATAACTGCTTTTTCTTATTTTGGCTATGTGTAGGAGTAGAATTACTGGATCATGGTAATTCTAGACTCAACTTTTTGAGGAACCACCAAACTTTTGCAGAGGCTCAGCTATACATTCACCATTACAGTATATAAGGATTCTAGTTTCTCCACATCCTCACCAACACTTGTAATTTGTTCTCGTCATTACAGCCAACACAGTGGGCATGAAGAGGTGTATCTCATTGTGCTTTTGTGGTTTTATTTATTTATTTTTTAAAAAATTTTTTATTTTTGAACAACCATACAAGTTTTTAACAAAATAATATAAACTGTGTATATATTCTGGATATTGCAATTATCCCCAGGAGTGCCCCCCAATTACCCTCCCTTATCCCGCCCTTCCCCTTCCCACTGTATCTCTAAAAAAAGTATTAGTTTGTAAAACATTACATCTTATCTGGATTTAACACATGCTAATAGACCAACTTTCTCATTGTCCAGGGTCTAGTCCCAACCTCCACAGATGAGTGGAGACAATCGACCCTTAGATCTCTGGGTTAAGCTGATTTTACTCAGCATGATCTCTTCCATAGCCATCCATTTACCTTGAAAGGCTGCAATATCATTGTTTCTAATTGCTGTGTAATATTCCATGGTATAAATGTACCACAGTTTTTGGATCCATTCTTCCAGTGAGGGACATCTGGGTTGTTTCCATAGCCTAGCAATAGTAAATTGTGCTGCTGTGAACATAGATATTGCTGTGTCACTATAATGTGCTGATTTTAAGTCCCCTGGAAAGATACCCAGGAGTGGAATAGCAGGGTCACTTAAACAGAATCAAGGACAAAAACCATATGATCATCTCATTGGATGCAGAAAAGGCTTTTGATAGAATCCAGCACCCTTTTATGTTCAAAACTCTAGAAAAGATGGGGTTCAAAGGACCATTTCTGAACTTTGTCAAGGCTATATATGCTAAACCCTCAGCTAGTATAATACTAAACGGAGAAAAGCTGAAAGCATTTCCACTAAAGTCGGGAACAAGACAAGGCTGTCCGTTCTCACCTCTTTTATTCAATATTGTTCTTGAGACCCTAGCTGGAGCAATTAGGCAAGAGAAAGAAATCAAAGGGATAAAAATAGGAAGAGAGAAAGTCAAACTCTCTCTTTTTGCTGATGATATGATCCTGTATCTGGAAGATCCAAAAAACTCCATCAATAAACTGCTTGAACTCATAAGTAGATTTAGCAAAGTGGCAGGATACAAGATCAACACGCATAAATCAATAGCTTTCCTGTATACCAATAATAACAGGACTGAAGAAGAAGTCAGGAATTCAGTTCCTTTCAAAATAGCTTCGAAAAAAATAAAATACTTGGGAATTAACCTAACAAAGGAAATCAAAGATCTCTTCAATGAAAACTATCGAACATTGAAGAACGAAATCCAAGATGACCTAAGAAGATGGAAATATGTCCCATGCTCTTGGATAGGCAGAATTAATATAATAAAAATGGCCATTCTACCAAAAGCTTTATATAGATTTAATGCTATCCCTATAAAGATACCTATGTCATTCTTTACAGACATAGAAAAAGCAATTCTCAAATTCATTTGGAACAACAAGAAACCAAGAATTGCCAAAGCACTACTAAGCAAGAAAGAAACAGGCGGGTTTGCCATTCCAGATCTAAAACCATACTATAGAGCCATAGTAACAAAGACAGCATGGTACTGGTATCAAGACAGGGAAGAAGACCAATGGAATAGAATAGAAGACCCCGAAACAAATCCTCAAATCTTTAAACATCTGATTTTTGACAAAGGGGGACAAAATATTACATGGAGAAGTGACAGCTTCTTCAATAAATGGTGCTGGACAAACTGGTCTTCCACCTGCAGAAAGTTGAAATTAGACCCATATTTTTCTCCTTGCACAAGAATCAAATCAAAATGGATCAAGGAGCTTGGTATTAAACCAGCTACGTTGCAACTGATAGAAGACAAAATTGGTCCAACACTTCAACATTTGGGAGTAGGCAAAGACTTTCTCAACAGGTCTCCAAAAGTGAAGGAAGTAAAGTCAAAACTCAGTGAATGGGATGCCATAAAGCTAAAAAGCTTTTGTACTGCCAAGGAAACAATCAAAAGAATCAAGAGGTTTCCTACAGAAATGGAGAGTATCATGGACTGATTCCTCAGACAAGGGTCTCATATCCAGAATCTACAAAATCCTCAAAAATGTCAACTACAAAAACACCAACAGCCCAATTGATAAATGGGCCAAAGAGCTAAATAGAGACTTCTCACCAGAGGACATTGATCAAGCCAATGAATACATGAGAAAGTGCTCTACATCACTAGTAATCAGAGAAATGCAAATGAAAACCACATTAAAATATCACCTTACACTAGTCAGAATGGCAAAGATGAAGAAAATAAACAATAATAGATGCTGGAGGGGCTGTGGAGAGACAGGCACACTAACACACTGTTGGTGGAGCTGCAGACTGGTACAGCCCCTCTGGAAAGCAGTGTGGTTTTATTTTTATGATAATTTTTGTGGAGGTAGGGGTATTGAGATTGAACCCAGGCATGCCTTACCACTGAGCTATATCCGTAGTCCTTTTGATTTTTTTATTTTGAGATAGGGTCTCACTAAGTTGCTTAGGGCCTTCTAAATTGCTTAGGCTGACCTCAGAATTGTGTTCCACAATATATTAATTCCTTATTAAAAATTAATTGGATTTTTCTAGAGCAGTTTTAAGTTTACAGAAAAATCTAAGCAGTAAGTAGAGTAAGTGCCTGTGTGCCCCTCTCTCCCCACTCATGGTCCCCTGTTATTAGCACCTCATGTTAGTGTGGTGTGTTTGTTATAATTGATGAACCAGTTATCAATATATTATTGTTGTTGTTATTATTTTTGGAACAGGGATTGAACCCAGGTGGTGCTTAACCACTGAGCCGCTTCCCCAGCCGTTTCTTATTTTTTTTTATTTTGAGACAGGGTTTCACAAAGTTGTTGAGACTGGTCTCGAACCTTGCCATCTTTCTGCTTCAGCCTTTTCAGTTGCTGGGATTACAGGTGTGTGCTTCCACCTCCAGCTTGATATCCTTTTATTAATGAAAGTTCATGGTTCACATTTGAGTGTACTCTTCCTGGTACATTATGTGAGTTTGATGGATACGCATTTTGGAGAATTCACCATTACAGTATCACACAGAATAATTGACTATCCTAAAAGTGCCATATGCTCTCTGCCTCCTCATCCCTCCCTCTCTCCTCTTGGACCCTTGGCAGCCGCTGGTCTTTTTGCTGTCTCTACAGCTTGCCTTCTCCAGAACCTCATAGAGTTGCAATTGTGCTATACATAACCTTTCCAGACAGGCTTCTTTGTTGTAGTCCCATTTAAGGTTCCTCCTTGTCTTTTTGTAGCTTGATTGCTCATATCTTTTTATCATCTGATACTGTTTCATTGTATGGATGAACCACAGTTTATCTCCCTGCCTATTGAAGGTCATCTCAGTTACTTACAATTTTTGGCAGTTAGAAATGAAGCTGTTGTTAATACCAACCTGCAAGTTTTTGCGTTCACATAAATGTTTAACTCCAGTTAAATAATTAGAAGTATGATTACTGGATTGTATGAAAAGACTTAGCTTTATAAGAAACTGCCAGACTGTCTTCTGAAGTGACTGTACATTTACTTTTCTCTCTCTTAAAAAAATTGCATTTGCGATGCTTGCTTGGCATGTGCG